>JBBPUK010000034.1:48704-72311 GCA_038094635.1 Tylopilus cervinicoccineus | reverse complement strand
GTAAAGCCGGCAAGACTGGCCTCGCCGAACGCGTCTGGCTGCTTGCAAAGCAAGCCGAGAAAATCAGTTGGCTCAAGGGTGGAGATGGGGGTCCCGAGGTCGTCCAGGGTTGGTGCCTCCCCGTGCACGCGTATACGATTATGATACAGGTATATGTGGCGGAAGCGCGCAAGGGCATTTATCTGCATACACGGTTGCCGATTGCATCCTCCGACACTGTGGATCACAAGTGGTGGCCGCGCGCGGGAGGCAAGGACAAAGTCAGGGGATGGGCGCGTTACATTCTTGCCAAGGATAAGATTGCGAGCAGACACCGGTCACGAAGAACACTTGGGCTCCGTATGGGCGTGGTGTTGTACCGTTCCATGTTCCGCGCGGCGCGCGACATTTACGATACCCTCACACGGATTGTCCCGAATGCACGACCTCGCGTGTACAACCTCGAGCCAGACGCGCGGTTCTTCAACGCTGCACTGGAAATGTTTGGACGGCAGCCTGGCATGATGCGACGGTCTGCGCAGACGCGGCCAGCGCGTTGGCGGCAGAGGGAGAAGAAAGCGATGGTGCGGTACTCCAGGCGTGGCATTGTCCCGCGGAACTGCAACCCGTTTTTGCAGCGGGTCGTGCATGGCATGCTGGACGCTGGATTCGAGATTCCGATGGCGTACAGACGGCTGTTCCTTGGGACCTGGCTGTACTCGTCTCTGAATCGATCGGGTGCCCCTGTGGTGAATTGCCAGCCGCTTGCGTTTGCAAAGCCCAAGAAGCGATTTTTGCCGTATGCGTTGCCAACCCACAAGGAACGCGGGCTTCCCATTCAGCGGTCAGAGTGGAAGAAAGTGGGTCACGGATGGAAGCACCGTAGACGACATTTACTGGGACTGAAGAGGAGGAAGGGGACGACCCCACGGACGTGAAAAGTATGCTACTGGTGTATAATAGCATGGAGAATGCACTGCGAGTAATACCACCAAGACTGGAGAGCGTCATGGCACGTCCTCGCCCGCCGCCGCTTTGCGAAACGACAAGACCATCAGGCGATCCGAGATGTCCCGCTCCTTGTACTCTTGGCCAACCCCAGCGAGCGCCTCCGCAATCTCGTCCGCAAACGCGACCATCTCCTGCCGGCTGGACGGCCGATGACTTCTTTTCACGGCGACCGCGACGACGACGCGATAGCCCTTTTCGAGATCCCGCCTCGCCTTGCGCATCTTGTGCTCCAAGTCCGCGCTCGCGACACCCCAGGTGAGCTGCACCTCTTTGGGCTCCGCACCCGCCCTAGACGACGACGACGACGTGCGGCGCAGCGCACGGTACCGCGCCTCGAGCTCGCGCCGCGTCGTCACGCGCACGATCGGCTTGGGCGAGGACGCGACGAGCTCGATGACGGCGCTCCGTTGGCGGGTCGCGAGGAGGTCTTCGAGGCGCTGTTTCGTGGGCGAGAGCGTGTTCGTCGACGGGTCGAGGACGTGGACGTGCGAAAACGGGATTTGGTGGTTGATCGGGCGGCGGGTGCCTTGTGGGCCACTGGCGGGCCGGGCTGTATTATAATTGTCCTGCGGTTTGGACGTGGTGGACGAAGGCGCGGGTTCAAGGCGGCGCCGGGCGAGCGGCGGAGGGGGGTAGGACCGAGGGGCGTAGGTGATGGGTCGGGTGCGGGGTATTTGGGGTATGCGTATGTGTTCGGCGGTGCGTGTCAGCACGCACAGGTGGCGCCGTGCAGAGGTGACTTTAAGATTGCGTCAGCGCCATTCCGTTTCTGTGCGGACACACTTACAGAGGAACGTCATGACCTTGAGTTTCCGTGCGGTTGTTTGTGCGTGTTGAATCTACAAGGTCTAGCACAACACGTACATACAAAAACCCAAGCACAGCTTGATCTTCTTCCATCGTGAGTACCTCTTTCCCAGATGCCATTCTCGATTTTCTTGGTATGATGATACCCGGAACGTACACGTTTAAGAGCGCGGGGACACGTGTCCAGTCTCTTCTTCGTTCAGCATATAACCTCGTCCTGAGGCTGTATGCACATACGAACGCAGGGGTAGGCGCTTCTGTGCGATGAGAGCGTGTGGTTATAGTTATTTGACCGACATTCCCTTCCCCCTCTTTTGTCTTTGGTTCCGGCATGCTCACGACGTTTGTTTCAGGACACGGCACACAGCGAATCGTTGCTAAGGGTGAGTAAAAACTTATGGCTGTCCCTTGCTGTTTCTGTTCGTCGTCGGTGGGATGATAGAATACTGATCGAGCGCGGGGAGCCACCGCTCCAGTCTCTCCCGTGCTCTGCTTGTCTCCTCGTCTTGAGGAAGCTCGCAAACGGGCAAGGGTGCAGGCGTTCCGTGTGATGAGACCCAAAGTTATAGTTATTTTGACCGACTGGCTTTCTACCGCTGTACCGAGAAAAAGTTGCTAACGTACTTGTCCAGTGTTTGGCTGATGCAATGGATGAGTCGGGAGACATGCTAGGATGTGCTGTGACTAGTATGATATACCTCTATGAAACGCGAGTAACTGAACATATGGTAGTTTTCCTTTCGACGTGCCTTGCCCAGAACTATGGTAATTCGGATCTTCCGCGGCTCTGCTCCCGTCGTATGGCAGTCGTCCGGAACAACCATGCTAGGTTCTCATACACGACAAACGTGACACACGTCCCAGGAAGGACACGAACAAAGTTTGTTCCGAGGCCACGGTAGAACCCCCGGAAGCCCTCGCCTTGCCACGTTCGTTTGATGGTGGTTGGGATATCAGGGTATAAGTGCGTCGTGGCATTATTCTGTCCAATGCAAGAATGCATGAGACCCGTCACGCGGACAAAAGGAAAGATGGGGCATACTTGTAGGCGTGAACGAATAACTTGGTATGGATACGTGATTGCAAGCGCAAACAACTTGCTTGCGCCTGACATGACGGTATAAGCTGTATTGGACTGTGTGTGACGATGTACATGGGTCATCGAACGAGCGTGCACCAGCACGGTTTGCACGCACGAGTTTATCGTCTTCTGGAGTCATCGTTTTCCCTGCCCTGGCAAACTGCCTTCGTTTCTGCTCGAATCCCCAGCGCTTCATCTCTTCGTAAGCCATGAACTGTACAGCACCATTGCTGACGCCGACGAGTGCGAGCGTTGTCCCCCTCCATAGACCGCGTATGCCTTCTGTGCTGTATATGGACCTAATCCCATCTGTAGCCAGACGTCTGAGAACGTGCGAGGTAGGCAGATCGGAAGCACGCACGCCAAAGCCCCCTGTAAGAGCTGGGGTCGTCTGCACGCGTGGTGAACATGCGCACTTTGATGACCCATATCGGGTTGGTCATGATAGCGGTCGCAGCACCTGTCACGCGCGTCAGGACACGTTGGAGGCCATGCAATAAAGAGGACGAGGGGCGAACTTGCTTGGGCAGAGCAGAGGAGGTAGGCACCGGGAGACAAGCGAAAGTTTGGATCATCCCCCGATGCGCGCTTTTTGAGCATGTTGTAGCTGGAAAGACGGACGGTGAGCGACGAGACGAGACGTGTACCGGATGCAGACATGGACGGACAAGAGAAAGTAGAGGCCCCAGCTGGAGGCGTTGCCGGCGATGTTGGGACCTACGCCGCGGTAGAGGCCCTTCCAGCCCTGCTCTGCATGTATGCGCCGCAGGGAGTACCATATTTGCTTTCCGACGCCGGCCTGGGGTTTGGAGGTCGATACCTGGAGCTTGATTTTGAGGAGGTCGAGCGGGTGCATGCAGAGGACGGCGACGACGCCTGCACCGAGTCCTGCTGCGGCATGGTCCTTGCAGGGGATGAGTAGGACGAAGGGGCGGGAGGGGGAGCCACGTACCAGAGCAGCGGTCGGGAAGAAACTGGGCGTGTGTTGGCTCGCCATTGAAAGAGCGTCTTACGTAACCTAGACTCGACGCCAAGTCGGGGCTGCTTACATACGCTTGTCTATGTGCCCGTGTGTGCGCTCGTTCTTTGCCGCCAGTGGCCCTTCCGTTCCTTGCTCTCACCTCTTTCCTTTCCCCGGCCATGCCCGTCTCGACGCTCTCTGTCGCGGTGCTCTCGCTCGTCCTCTCCCTCGCTGCTGCATCTCTCCCCGGGCCCCTCCCCGTCCGTGAGCTGGCAAGGCGTCAGGTCAGCATCGGATCGCCATCACCCCTGCCCTCGCAATGCGCCTCGACATGCACCCCAGTCAACAACGAGGTCGGCCTGGTGAGTGTCCCCGGCCTCTGCTCCCCGTGTCGGAGCTGCAACTCCTCGCTCGGTCACACCTGCTCATGAGTCATGATCGCTGCTGAGCTCTCCTCTCCCTTTCCTAGGGATGCCCCGTCACGGCATGTTGCACGACCACGTTCGAGACCCAGTACTACAACTGTCTCGAATGCGTCGGCTCGGTGCTCGACGCGGGCAACTACTCGACCGCCCAGAACAGCCTCAACCGTACGTACCGGTCCGCCCATCCGGTCCCCCACGGCGGCTGACCTGCGAAACACTTAGTACTCTACACGACCTGTGTAGACATGGGCTTCGTGATGCCCCGCATGGAGCTACCCGGCCAGAGTAATTCGAGTGCGAACGCGACGGGCTCTGCGTCTATAACAGCTCTCTTCCCGGCTACATCAGCCGGTTCCAGTCCGATCAAGTCCGCGACTGGGGCAGCCGTCGGTGCTACGTGGCATAGCGTACGGGCAGAGACATGGCTTGGCGCAGCAGGCCTCCTCGCTGTTGCTGGGCTATGGTAGAACGGAAATGAACTGGACGTTGGCGTGGTGGCGCATGTGTTAACATCCACCGGACTCTCGTGCACGCATAACGCTGCCGGGAATACCTACCATACACCTTCGCTTTATTATCTTGGACTTTACACACGGACTCATGGATACGTGCGGTCTTCGAAGGAGGGCATGTATATGACACCACTACATAAAGCTATACAACAACTACAGAGAGGGTAATGAACAACCTTGCACACAGTCATTCATAGACGTGCATCTTTGGGCATCTTGCGAATCGCTTGCCGAACACCCAGATCTCCAAGTACGTCCTCCGCTCCAGCAAGGATAGCGTCGAAAGGTGACGTTCGGTGAAACTGGCAAAAAGTCCAAGGTCAGGCCAGAGAAGACGGGGAAGGTCCACGCACGTTTTCGACAATCTTTCCCATTCCACCCACCGTAATACCCCGTCCACCAAACATCTGCGTTGCGTCTTCGGCGGTCTCACGCCCTGAACGCGAGATGAACCTACACGCGTCGGAAGTCAGTTGACACGTGAACAACCACGGCGCACAGGACATCCAACACACTTTTTAAGAAGGGCAATGGGACCCGCCAGCTTATCTGACTGTTCTGCATAGTTCATCTGCAACCAGAGCGTTCGATACAGTCAGAATAATCCAACTTAACCCGGCGCACGTTGTTCATCTGGTGAGTAATATTCTCCATCCACGCTTGGCACGCCTCCACGCGCTCGATCATCAATGAAAGCTTCGCGCGTATGACCGCTTGAGAATGAAGGGGCTTTTTGAACGCGATACGTTGATTGGTCCACCTATGCCGGACAGTCAGCACCCAACCGACGCAACGAGGCGCTGATCACCAACTTGAGACATTCCTCTACAATCACCCGTTGCGCACCCAAGCTCGTAGCGGCCACCATCCACCGTTCGTGATTGAAGTTGCTTAGAATAACATATAGCCCCTGGCCGACTTTTCCAAGCATGTGGGACGCAGGGACGCGTGCACCATCAAAGGTCACATACGCCGTTCCGGCTGTGGACGAATAAGACGTTTTGACGGGCTTTGTGGAAACATTGTCAGAGCGGGGAATGAGGAGGACCAGGGGACCTTGCTACGAGTATATTGGCGTCAGACGGCAACAGAAAAACGAAGAATGCCACATACGTCGGTCTGACACAGGGTAGTAAAGTAGTCCGCAAACGTTCCGTTCGTTATCCACCTGTTCCCCGTTTCAAACGTTGCACAATACAGGAAGAATGAAAAACCATCTTACTTTTTAGTCCCAGTGACCACCCAATCACCGCCGTCTTGCACCGCGACTGTCTGGACGCCAGCAACATCGCTGCCCGCAAACGCTTCTGTGATTGCAAGAGCAATGTACTTCTTTCCTCCGAGAATTTCAGGCACATATCGAGCTTGGACTTCCGGCGATCCGAAATTGAGAATGGGAGGCAGCGCAATGACACCACCGTTCAGCAACCCGTCCACAAATCCGCGCGTGCCGAAACGAGCCATTTCAAGGTTGAGGATGAGCTACGTTAACAAGAATATGAGCCGACACAGTAGAACAGATCGGACACGCGAAGCAGCCGCACTTCGTAAAAATGGTCGTACTCCTCTGGCGTCACGACCCCGCCCATGAGCACCCGTCCTTGGAGGTGTTTCCCCGGCCCGATGCGCATCGCCAAAAAGTTCATCGCGCTGCCCGCCATACCAAGCCGTATCAGCACAGTCCTCGTGTCGGCCGTGCGGGGTTTGCTCCGGTACTAGACACTCACCAAAGCTTGTCCACGAGTGCCTGCGAGATCCGCTTCCCGTTCTCCTCGCACCGAATCGCCTCGGGATACACCTCCTCTGTGAAGAACGCTCGCACGGCCCTATGAAACCGACGGTGTCCGTCGTGATAGTACGGGCTGTGGAACCCAGGGCTGAGCCACGTCGGCTCGGCGTACGGGACGAGCGAGAGCGCGCCTGGCGTGGGCGACTTGATGCGCTCTGTCTGTCCGGCCACGGTGCCGATTTGGAGACGCGCGTATTTGGGGTGCAGCAGGACTTCGTGGCGGTGGAGGCCAAAGAAGACGTCCGTCGCGTCCTTGCCAGCTTGTGTTAGTGAAAGCGGACGCCAGGATGAGCCGATGCGTGTATATGGACATGGGACCGAGAACTTACCAACGCCAGGGGCATAGAGGACGTTGGCACCTCCAGGATGGAGGTCTGCGAACCGAGTGAGGTCGTAAACTTTGGCGTTGACGATGATCCACTACAGATTGTGAATGACGAGTCATGTTTGGGTGGAGAAACTTGCCAGATCGCCATGCTTGTTGTGCTACCATTCAATGTGAGGTCAGCTCATGCGACGTGATGCCAGCCCAAGTCCAGCTACCTGCGCAACCTCATCAAAAGTAAACTCCCTAGATGACATCCTGAACGTCTGAATCTGTGTAGTATCAAGTTTTAGGACGCGAATGACTGGTCTTGCTGGCAGACTTCAGGGTGTTATCCTTGCAGGAATAAATCGTTGAATCATGTGAATCCTACAGTCATTGCAAGTTCACACATATATTTGAACACGCAAAAGGTTACAACAGTGAATAACGTAGATGACTAGGTTAGCAGGGCCCCACAGCGAGCAGTTTCGCCCATCCAGCACGATTTGGTGTGCACGTCATCTAGAGCTGAAACAATAACCTCAGCCAGGGAATAACAATGTACCAGAGAAACATACCCTGAACAAGAATCCGAGCTAGGTGTTGGGCAGATAAGCCAACACAATACATAAATGGGGAGGTTCATACGCACATCTTCGGGGGTCAAACGGCCCATAGCCTGTCATACACGATTAAACAAGTCAAACAACGCCAAAAAAAGGGCACGTACCGACTCGTCCGTGGACAACGTCGCGTTGACCATAGCGGACTTCTTCTCCTGGAGCTAGAGAGGCATTTTGTTATGCTCGACGATTTCAGATATGGGTTCATGCACCTGAATGATACGACTCTCTATACTATCTTCTATGACGAGCTTGATAGCTTGGACAGGTCGATGCTGACCGAGCCGGTGGATGCGGTCCATGGCCTCTGTATATCGATGAGCAAGCCATGCAATTGCCTCATGGGAGTTATCTTTACGGTATTCGACAGCAGGATTCCACCAACTGTCCATGAGATAGACGCGCGACGCCTCCGTCAAATTCAGCGCGACTCCACCAGCTTTCAGAGACACCAAAAAAACGGTCACGTGGACATTGTTCACTGAAAGTAGAGGTTAGGGCGGGGGCCATGCAAAGAAGACGTCCGGCATACTAAAGTGCTGAATGGTGGCGTCACGAGCCTGAGGCGACATTGTTCCCTCAAGTCGGCATATCTATGAGAGATGAATAGTGTACGACGCGGGCAACGACAACACTGACCTGGAATCCAGCTTTCTGCAACCGGAACGCGATTAAATCCAAAAAATTAACAAATTGGCTGAATACGATGCTCTTCGTGGTGGCGTCTTGTGTACGAAGACTGGACAGCTCTTCAACCAGAGCCTCAATTTTCGAGGACGAACGCCAGGTATCGAGGTTAAGCCGTCCGATAATACCCTGCCTTGCAGTCGGCATGGTTGATTCTAATTCAAGTGCAGGTCCTTCTAGGTCGATAGTCAGGGGGAGGTGACAAATCGGACATTCAGGCTAGTCAAGATAGGTATCATCGAGATAAGTTCCAGGTAAGTCAACAAGAGACACACATTGACATCTCCAACGGTACTCAAGTATTGCTTCATACACTCGCGATCAAAGATGTGATGGCACTTGGCTTGAATGGCATCCTCGGCGATGTCATTGCACAGTCTACAGACAGTTGCTTCGCTGGCCTCCTCGCCACCGAAGAATGCGTTGCGGATGTTCTTGCTGCGGAGAACCAGGTCGGGATGGCAAGCCATTTGGCGCATACGGGTGATCCTAATGAGAGTATGTCACACGCACCGAAATAAAGTCAGAGAGCATATACGCACAAACTAAAGATATTGGAATAGTCTAGTCGGGTATGAGGTAAGAGAACATTAACAAAGGTGATTAGCTCACTATTCAGGATTGTTCCCGAGTCCACGTAAGTACTGAATTGACGCTTGGCATCAGAAAACAGTGAAAGATACAACTCTTTCTCTTCTGGGCTGAAGTAGTCCCTCCGGACAACTACTGTTCGCGGAGGAAGTCCAAGATCGTCTGCGCGTTGAATCTAGAAAGTGACACATTAAGACTCACAGGGGAAAATACACGGAACTAACATACCTTTGTTCGTCTAAGCATCATACGGTCCAAAAGGGTTCTCAGCTTCTTGAAAGCCGTTTTGCCAGGACCTTCCATGCCACTTTTTTGGATAGGCGACAAAATTTCATTGTTCCAGAAGCACGTCTGACGGAATGAAAAATAAGACGATACATATAGCAAGATAGAGGAACAATATCCTACATGTTGCATGGGACTGTGACCACATTCTGCGAAGTAATGGTCAGGGCGTGACATCATTCGTGGGCGCAAAATACAGACCATCACAATTCTTTTTATCCGAGAACTTCCAATGGAGGGATTTGCAGGCGCACCTCTTGCCTGCGAAACAGCTTGAGAGAAGACATGGCATCATGAAAAGATGACCTACAAAAGTAGTACGCGAAAGGGTCCCCTCCTAGGAAACGAATCATGCTGTAAAGCTCTCCAACACGATTCTGGAGCGGAGTGCCCGACAAACACCACTTGTAACTACTGTTCAATCCAAAGCAAGCTTTGGCGGTGCTGGTGGAGCGCTCCTTGATGTTATGGGCTTCGTCAAGCTGAAACAGCAATGCATGCAAGTGAAATCTGAGCGATTGTGAAAATTAATGAATATAAACGTACGACGATCCTGTTCCACTCGATTTGATGAAGAGGGGAAGCCTCCCTGACAATATGCCCTTTACGCTTGAAGCCGCTTTCTTGCTTTCTGAAGCAGCTTTCCACCACAGCGTAGCTGGTGAGAACCTGACCGTAGTCAGCATTACCTGAACCACAAAAGGATCTAAAGTGGACATACAACATCGTATTTTTGAAGTTCTTGGGGATTAACAATACGAGAAGCACCGTGCCAAACGAGAACATTCATACCCTCTGTGTGGGCAGCGATCTCGTTGCGCCATTGCATGATAGCAACAGTCGGCCTAAGGGGTGGTTAACCATCAACATACATGGACACACAATGCGAGGTTACCCACGCGATGACGAGGTTGGGTCTCTTCAAGTCAGAGACAAAGAGGGAAATCATCTGAATAGTCTTCCCCATGCTGTGCGGAACAAAGATTTGAGAGATTCTCAGCGAAGAGAAGACATCACCTTACCCCATCTCATCCTTGAACACCCAAAAATTCAGTATCTTGGAGACAGTGATGTGATAAACGCTTACAGCTAACAAACCACCGTGCCAGATACTGTCTTCCTGCTTTCGCATCCACCAAAGAGATTCTTGCTGGAACGGCAAAAGCGTGACCTTGAGCCCGGGAGGCTGTTGAGCTTTCTCGGGAATAATCACAGGGACCTGTTCTTCAAGGTTTCCCCAAACATCTACAAGTTCTGGATGATGCTTCCGTAGTGCCAAGGAGGTCTTCTCCGCCTAAAATATTTGTTAAACAGGCCATTGGGGATCTGACTGGCAGACCTTGGACGTACCCAAGTCAGCTGACGGCCAAGCCTTCGAGCTAGCAAACGCTCTCCCCTCCTGGCTACATATTGCTCCCGACGTGCAGAGCGGCGTTGTTCTACTCTTTGAGCCCGTGTCAGAGGTTTTGTGGAGCTGTTGCCCTTCCCCTTCCTGGTTTTCGCCTTCTCCTTTCCTTTCCTTTTCGACAAGGGTTTGCTGTCAATGCTTTCCACTGCAGACAGCTCCGATTCGTTATCAGTCTCAATAAAATCCCCAAAATTTTCTATGTCGTCATTCGGAGCATGGGTTGCAGTCTCAGCAGTGATGTCACGGCTCCTGGAAGTTGATGGGCCAGCACCAGACCTTTGTCGAACTTCGTGGCGGGCAGTCCTGTGTGACGCTTCGATAGCAGCACTCAACATAAGGGCCTCCTCTTCTGAGTCTGGTACAGCATCGTAGTCGGAGCCACCGTCGTTGGACTCCTCATATGTTTCATCATACCGCAGCTCATCCTCAGATATAAGTTCGTCGTCATCAGGCTCGGGCGCGTCAACAACCCTGGCTTTCCCCTTGCCCCCGTCCCTTGGAACGAGAGGGGGATCGGTCTATAATCGTTGTTTGACTCAGTCACAGTGTCACAGACGAAGGTAAGCAATTCTCGCCTTTGTCCTCAAAGTCCGCGTACACGGTACCTTGACGACCACAGCATCTGCAACAACTCTTCGTTTCGGAGCAACGTCGATGTCCACTTCATTTTCAGCAGCGCGCTTCCGAGCGTTTCTTGTGATAACAACAGTAGGAACAATTGGCTTCTTCACCGAGGCCAGTTCTGGCTCAGAGGTGTCAGGGGTTTCAGGCTCCACAGAGTTTGAGATACTGAGGGGGGATACTGAGATGCTCGTAGTCGTCGAGATCGCAGGCGTTCTCGGATTGCGACCACGTTTTCGAACCATGGTTAGCGGTGGGTGAGGGAAGTTGGAAAGAGAGAGACGCGTTCAATTAGTGGCGCCAGAAATTTTTGCTGTTATCACGTGATTTACAGCCTTTGCGCCACAGACGCGACTTTATTGGGAGTGTTGTTGGCAGCCGATAGCAGTTGCCGGCAATTGCTGGCAGAACTTGGCAGAATGTCCGCCTCAGCGCTATCACTGATCTCCGGCATGGACTTGACCCAAAGAAACGCGCAAAGTACAATCACCGTACATATTTTCCAAGTCCGTGATACGTTGTCGCGTCAAACTGACGTTAGAACATGCCTGCCTTGTCTTATCGACTACTGCGAGCGCCGATGACGAGATGCACGCTCACACCTGCAACAAATATTCTACGGACATGTTCCGATCCATTCCCATCTCACTCACCTCAGGCAACGGTGCTTGACCCACGGAAACTTGTATCCCAGGGAACGAAGAAGTGTAGACAATTGATTACGAAACTCGCTGGCATTTCGTACCCATTTTGAGGACTGTCATGGTTCGTGTGCTCTTGTCAGTCTGTTGACATCGGGCATGCAAAGTGGCCCGGAACAGTGCCTTGTCTGAATGGACCCGACTTGGTTATGAGACATTCATACACACACGAATAACTGACGGGAGCATATTTTAGGACGCTGTTGAAGAGGTCACACGACATTCCACGGAATGAGCTATAAGCTGGCGGGAGCGGCCGAGCACGAAACAAAACTTGGGCAGTTTCCGAGATTTGGAGCTGCGATGCGGGCCTCGATGGCCAGATGTCACTATCGATCATCCATCGTGTACATACTCGCACATTGCGGTTGTAACCAAGACCACCTACTTGGTACAAACACGGTGATAATCACGATGTTGATGCAAAGATGGCTAATCGACGAAAAAACTGCCTCATGCAGGCTAATCTCAACCGTGCAGATTTGAAAGGCAAAGAATCTGACACCGACGCTTGAATTGTCGTAGCGCATAAGTGTGCGACTGAACTTTATTATTCCTCATTCCAAGTAAGACATCGCGCTCCGTTCCGGCGAGCGGACAGTCTCGGAAATCGAAACTATGGCAAGACTTGGGATCGGGAACCCATCAAGGTTAATCACTGGGAAAGCAATTCGCCGATGCTCGGAGGACTTCGGTCCTGTTATTCATAGTGTTCTGACCCTCATTGCCAGTGTGTGGGTAAGCCAGTCAGTTATGGGAGGTTTGATCACGCGGCATGGTGCAACCTTGGGAAGCGTTGGTAGGTAGAGATTTCTTGGCCGTGTGTCTAACTAACCCTACTAAACCCCAGTAGGACAGAGTGAGTAGCGGACGGGTCAGAATGGGGGTTTCCATGGAGAAGACAGAAAACTGTGTGCATTTGAATTGTTTCAAACATTTCAATGTGTGTAGCATTCATTAGCCGCTACTGTGTCGCATGAAGAAGCTTCCACACCACGATGGAGCTCAGATCCAACGAAACTTCATCATCGATTGTGGAAAGCATACGCGAGAGCACCTGATGGAACCGGAGCGCGTCATTCGCGAATTTCCTGCCTGTATTATTAGAGTTTAAACGTGCCTTGATACCGGGAGGAAGTCGATCCTTTGCGCTGGTGTGGGAGTACGAGTAACTTAGAGACGTTCGTGATGCGATTGGCGGAGGAGACGGAAGAGAAACGTGCCCCCCACGCCCCATGAGATCCAAGCGAATGAATTTGCTGTATTGAATGCGGGAGCAAGTGGCTCGGCGCAATATGGGGTCGACCCGAATGAAGACTACCAGAAGAAAGTGACACTGCGTCACCAAACTGGGCTAAGAATTAAACCATCCCTAGTAGCCAAGTACTAACGACCTTCGCATGCAAATGTGCTGGAGGGATTGGACTGATGGATGACGGAAAAATAAATAGGGACTGTTGTGAAGATGAGATGAGATGTCGATGACTGCAGGGTTGGGTCAATCCTGTGTGACCCTGTTAGAACCATGCGACGAACCCGAGCCTAATCCCTGGATTCCGTATCTCGCCTTTCCGCTTCGCGCGTAGGTCGCCGATATGCTTCTTGAATCAGGTGTTCAACTTCGGGTCTATATGTTTTCTGGCTCAGATTACTTACAGCCCTTCTAATAAGGGCGAGAACCATGGACGTTGAGATCGTTTTGTCGATTCCAGAGTAACGTTCCAAGAATATTTTGTTTGTCAGATGGCAGGGTTTTTACTGCAGGTGGGGACCCTCTTATCATATCAGACATTGAACGAATAAGAGCATTGATGGTAATACTAATCGTCCACAGCTTCACTCACCGGTGTGGACACGACACAACGATTGTACATCTGAGTTGTGCATTCGCAATTATACCGTAGTATAAAAGTCGACCTGTACCAGGAGATCAAATAACAATTCATTATCCCTGCCCCTCACCAGGGTTCTATCTGTTCGATCCTGGGTCACCTCGCATGACAATAGAAACAACTCACCATGTATTGCCGCTGACACGTCCGACTCCGGGCCCAGGTTGGTAGCTTTCAAGCCAGGGGCTGAAGTGCGAGCGTGTAGTGTGCACCAATAGCCAATTCGTCGGGAGCCTGGACATGGCACACGCACTGATCCTACTCAACATACGCCCAGCGCAACTTTTGTTCGACGTTTATTGGCTAGTCGTCAACAAGTAGAGGCACTGTAACTTGGGTAATAATCCGGATGCATCTCAAGAAATGACATATGTTCACTCGATACTCCAACATGTACAATCGATTCTACAAATCCACTGATCAACAAGAATTGGTAAGGATCGCCCTGGGCAGCCCCTTTGGTCAGAGACACTTAGAAGTCACCGCCGAAGTCACCGGTGGCACCGTTGTCGAAACCATCTTGATAACCTGCCAGGCGGGACTCAGAAATTGAAAGGTTTACAAATTCAACACGAACCCTGTTCGAATCCCTCCTCCCTTTCGTGTTCGTTATGACTCTCAAAAGCCTCCGTCAGGAGAGCACCGCCTAAAAGGCCAGCAGCACCTACGTTCCATAAGCCGGGTTAGGTTCAATGGCATTAAAGTGCTGCCTTCACGAACCTGCTCCCGCCACCGCTCCCCAGCCGGGTCCTTTCTTCTGCTGCTGGCGGTCTTCCTCAACGTAAACAGTCCGCGGTCCTGGTGAATAGGCTAAGATTGCACATGATTTACATCTCAGTAGGTCCCAAGCTTTCCAACACGCACCTCTGTTGGGGCCATAAGGGGGACCACCGGAAACACCACCGGCAGGTGCATTGTAATATCCCTGAGAAGGTTGTTGATAGCCAGAATATCCACCATATCCTTGCGGCGGAGGGCCACCGTATGGGGAGCGACTGTAAGCACGATCGGGGGGTGGAGGACCTGGCGGGGGGGGTGGGGGCGGCGGGCCACCGTATGGGGAGCGATTGTAATCGCGATCGGGGGGAGGAGGACCAGGTGGGGGAGCGAAACCGGGGCCCATTGGGTGTTCCCAGGACGAACGTGGGGGGTTCTCACGCGTGTTCACGTAGAACCTACGTATCAGATGAGCACACTCGGGGCATGGCGTTAGCAGGCGGCGCACCATTGTCTATACCTGCATGAGAAGACGATCAGCATCGATCAGAGAAAGGGAGACGGGCGATACAGACTCCCAATTATACTGCTGCACCCAGCCGTAGGGCAGTTCCCTCGTATCTGGATTGGGAGGCGGGGTGGCCATGCTCGCGGTAGAGGAATGGTCTGTGAGAGGGAGGGCGATGGGCTTTATAGATGTCAGCTGCGCAGGCAGTGCCGGCTATTTATCTCTTGTGGATACCGCTTTGCTCTCGTTTATGCAGCCGGCCCGAACAGACACTGACATTCACTGAGAATATTGGGCATGTTAACAAACTAGCCACGATTCGTGTATGCAGGATCCTGTATGTATCGTAAAGAAAATATCGAACAAAAACCACGTATAGTATCAGCGAAACTCGAGAGAAAAACTTGACCAAGAGCGATGTATGACGTGTCAATTCAGCACAGGATTCGAGTTTACTTCCTCTTCTCAGCCTTTTTCGCCTTTTTGGCAGGCGGTGGAGCGGGCTCTTCCTCTTCCTCCTCGTCCTCCTCCGAACTTCCATCGCCGAATACCTTATCTTCGGCTTCTTTCTCCTCTGCGGTGGATTCATCGTCGGAAGCCCCCTCTGACTCTGACGAGGCGACAGTCTCAGCCGATTTAGGTACAGACTTTGTTGGTGTTGGTTTCTGTTTAATACTTCTGCTCAGAGCATAAATACGTAAAGCTGATAAACAGCTTACGGAGGCAACCTTCTTTTCGGGCTTCTTAGCAGGCTCAACCTCTTTCCTTGGCGTCTTGGAGGTCCCCTCTGATGGGACATGATTCGGGTTCGACGCGTTGTATTTGGCCAGCTCTTCCTCATGGGTTTGCTTGGCAGCAGTCACTCTGTCGAAATAGGGCTATTTGCGAAGATGAGGTTCAATATCAAAAAAGAGCTCTTGCATGATCACCTGTTTCTTCTCCATAGGAAGAGCATTCCATTGCTGAGAAATAAGGCCCATGAGTTCCCTGTACTGAATGTCCGGGTTCTGTTGCCGAACACTGTTGCGAATGTCGTTCTGGAAGAGGATGTATGCAGAGGGAGGAGCCTTGGGAGCATTGGGGTCCTTGGGTTTCTTGTCTCGCCTCCTTCGTTTACCACCTTCGTCCGCTCCACCTGCGGCTGCGAGTTTGCGTTTCCTCGACGGAGCGGGAATCGCGTCGATAGCGGCCTGTAAGGCCTCGACGACCTCAGGATCGTCAAGTGGCGCTTTGGACACTACCTTTGCGAGTGCGTCTGCGAAATTACCGAACTGGCGTATCGCTTCAGCAGCAGTGGATAGCTTGGTGATGAACTGCAGATAGAAGGCAGCATTCAGATATGTAACACCTGCCAGGGCGCGCATTCTGACCTCAGTCCTCGTCATATCCACACTCAAAGGTTGTTCATGAGGTGTTTTGGGGGCCATAGCCAGAAAGTAGGCGTGGAGACGCGTTTAGAGGAACTTGGGAGAGAGGCAAGGAAGGATTTGGTAGTGTGAAAATCAACTTGTGTTGTTGATAGTTGCAATTATAAGCTTTTGTTTGTTGATGCCTATTAGGTTCACTATATTGAAACCCAACTAGGCGTCAGGTGAGCATCGCTATTCATACAACAATCGGCTGGCCTACACGAGCGTTCTAAATGACTGAGGCAAATGGTAATGGTCATTGCACCTGTGTTATGAGAGCCTGGGAGAACGTAAGAGAATCAATTGCGTGAGGTCAGCACCTACTGTGTATCGACAGGTATCAGCACGGGACGCGGTTCAACTTGTCGAGATGTGGGGCAAAGGAAGTTATGCATGTTGGAGGCCAGCGTTGCCCGTAGCAGCCAGAGGTTTGAAACGTTGGAATCCTAGACTCGCAGACCATGGACGATCGCTTCAGAAAGGCTCCTACGCACCGCTTCCAGTGGCAGCCACAGCATGTGCCGTCGGGCCGGTGATGCAATTGAAACAGCGCTTAGAGCGGAGATGAATGCGATGGCGACGACTAATTGCCCCCTTGGCTGGTCAGTGCGCTTCAATCCTCAGCACCATCACAGAGACAGAACTCGCAGGCGGTTGAGCGTGGCGACGCCCTGCGAAAGGTGAAAAGGCTTGTATACCGTCTGCGTTTCTTCTCTTCCTTTCCGCGTCTCGTTTGCACAGAAATAAGTGTTGCCCAAAAACTCTTGAGAGCCAAGGGACGGCGGAAAAAAAAAGAAAATCTGTCCAGATGGATAGTATGTACCCGAATGTGCCAAATCAATGGCCGCAGAATGTCCCCGACGCCCAGCACGTCCATGTTGACGGCGCACCGCCCTCAAACGACGACTGGAAAGACCGTTCAGCGTCTAACACTAGTCCGGGAGCTGCTGCTGCGCAGCCATTGGATCTGAGCGACTTTGGGCTGGGCGATATACCGGGTAAGCATTTTTCTAGGCGCCCATCAACCCACTTGCTCCGGCAGTCTTGAACAAACAGTTGACGTTTGCACCCAACAGGGCCGTCGACGTCCACCTCAATATCACCACCTCCTCAATCATACTATGCCCATCCTTATCAAAGCTTCTACATCTCCACCGTCCCTGCCCCGTACAATGCCATATCATACGGTTCTATGTCTTGGTCGAGTTCTCCAGCACCGTTGCCTCTCTCAAGTTATTCAACACTCAACGGTGCAACCACATCCTCGCTCTCACAACCCTCAACGTCGCAACAGCGGATAGCATCCCCGCCGCCACCACAGCCCTCCCAGCCTCAACTAATGATCGAGTGAGTCAGTCGGCGTTTCAGGTCTGCAACAACTCATGCTCTAGCTCACAGCCCCGCACTGACGACGATCAGCGATACGGAGACTACTCGACCATATTCACAGCCTTCAAACCAAGTTGTGCCAACGACACAACAATCTCAGTCACGACAGCAACAACCTCAATATCAGTATCAACAACCTACTTTATCAATTAATCCTTCTTATGTTCTCCCATCGCATTTTTATTCGCATTCCCCCCAACACCAACATGCACAATCTCAGTCTCAGCCTGCCACGCTGTCTCCTCATGTTCTTCATTCTCCCTCTACTTCTATGACCGGTACATTGTCTTCCTTTTATTCTCCATCCACATCATCCACATCGACCAGCACCCCCGCAGTCTCGATCAACCCACAGGTCCGGAAGGACAAATTCTCGGCCGATATCCGGCCACTTCTCCAACCCAATTCATTCACTGGAGCGGGGGCTGTCAGTTCCCTTGTTTCCCATATCGATGACTTCGGCTCTCAGGACGTAGACGCGACTACCCGCCTGGAGATATTGACGAAAATCCGAGACAACGCGGGTAATCATTATTTCAGAGCGTGGCTAGAAAATGTCACCGCGATGGATATCACTCGCGAATGGCTGAAAGCTGGTCTTATGGCTAAGAGCGACAACCTTTTAGTCGAAACCATAATGCCGTTGCTCCATGTCCGTTTGATTCGAGTTGCTCACACTTGCGACGAGCCTGATGAGCTATTTTTAGATCGTGGATAGGCTTCCAATGACGATTGACGCATTGAAGGCGTCAAAGCTGGGCAGGATAATCATTAAACTGGTCAAGGAACCACCCGCACCAGGTGAGTGCCGTTTCAGCGTAATCCACTCTATTCCTGCACCCAATGGATATACATACGTCTGTCCCTGCATTGAAACGTGCCCGTCTATCGTATCATAATCTAAGCGTGAATTGTCATGTATCTAACAATTGTCTGTTTGTCATTGTCCTGCTGCAGCGGTCAAGGATATGGCGTCGAATTTAGAGCGGAAGTGGCGTCTTTTGGTCGAAACCGCCACGAAACAGGCAGAAAGCAATCCGCCTGAGGGTGGGTCACGTCACTTTATTTCCCGAACCGACGAGCGCTAACTTTCATTCCAGATGCGAAACTCAAGAAACGGAAGCTGAATGAACCACCAGCTGCCAAATCTGCGCCACCCGCAAAGAAAGCTGCGGTCACACCTCTAGCATCATCTTCCAAGGTAACCGTGAAGAAAGAGGCGAAACCCGTATCCCTGCCAGTCAAAGACTCTCGGTCTGATTCCTCATTTTTCTCGGCTCCGAAACCCAAACCGAAATTGCCCAGCTTCAAGAAGGCCCCAGTAAATGTCAAGAAGGAACTGGATACGAATGTCGCACAACCATCGGCGATCGATCCATTTCAAGAAGCGCTCAAATCCATGGGTAAAGGACGGAAAGCGTCTCCGGCTGTGTCTACGCCGCCTCCGATTCCAGCAGCGAGCACGCCCCCTACTGGCAATAACACCGGTAAGACGAAGCGAAAAACAGTCTCGTGGGCTCCGGAAGGCCAGCTGGAGTCGATCCGGCTGATCGAACGCGCGGTCTACGACGACGATCCAGTAGATGTCAGCTCTTTGCTCTATTTTCACGTGTACTGTACATTGATATCGCGTGTCTTGGACTCGTTTGATAGGGTATACACACTGCGCACAGTCTTCGCGATCTTGATCGGGGAGAAGGCGCGGCGTTGCATGCACACTTGTTTGAAGAGCTCATTGACTGGACGGATCCATTAAGTGAGTCGCCGAGATCACGATGAAACCCGTTTGATCGCTAACGGCGGATCTAAAACTCCCATTCTTTAGCCATCGATATCCCGATAGACATTGAAATACTGCAACGCGGCCTGCAGAGCGCGGAGAAAACTGCTCAAGAGGAGCGAGAGCAGACCGCATTAGGTGCATTATATATGAACGCGGCGCAGATACCAGACAGTCCTGCTGAGCCTGCTGCGACGATTCCGGAGGGGGACGTGGATGCGTCCGTCAAGATGATGACGGTCGGACCGGAGAGCGACATCGTCTTTTGGAGTGGGGCTGCACAGACACCTGCAGTATCTGTTGCAGACCTAGTGAACCAGCTTGCGGCTGGTGGCATAGACCAACCGATGAACAGTTCCACAGCAGCCGGCGGTCTGCCGGTGGACTTTGATCCGAACATCCTGTCGTCAATACCACCAGAGCAGATGCAACAGTTGATGCAGCAGGCGCAGGCGCTGCTCAACGCGGGCCAGACGTCGGGTGGCGGTGGCCAGCCGTCACCATTTGGTGATGCAAACCAGTCGTCAGGTTGGAATGTGCCTGGTCAATTTCAAGAGTTCGAGCAGGAGTTTGGTGGAGACGATGCCAGCGCTCGGGCTCGATGGGCAGCTGACAGGGGTCGAGGACGCGGCGGAGTTCGTGGGCGTGGCGGCCGAGGGAAGGGCGATGAGGGCTCGTATAGAAGTAGTAAACGAAGACCATGCAGTTTCTTTGCAGAAGGAAGGCGAGCATTGATCACATTTGAATGGGAGACTAGAAAAAAACTGACGAGCTGCCCTTCATGACCCACAGATGCAGATACGGCGACCAATGCGACTTTAGCCATGAACCAATTTTTTAGCGTCTTATCGGTTACTCTGCACCTGGTGTCCCTCTTTTCTTATTTGTACGCGACACTGTTTATGGATGATAGGTCGATTACTTGGAGGAAAAAAAAAAGTATTATTCATGAACGCATGGACTGTCGTCCCGTGTCGATTTTTTTCTTTAATGGAGCGTCGGGTCGGTTGTGCACCAAATGTCCATCTTAGATTACCGCGAAAGCAGTTTGCAATGTTCGGAAGAGCATCGTATAGTGGTACAGAAAGCTATAAATAACACATTGTGAATCCGAGCAATAGCAGTAAGTGCACGGTTCACATCCTGCCAAAGGATAGAACGATATATGTAGCAGCCAGATAACGCGTGAGGGAGGGGCTGATATGGACCATGCACGATCACAATATAGTTCCGGCGCCTTGAGGGCGACACAAGATATTCCACAAAAAATTCCACCGGGTGCTAGCCATTCCGCTTTTGTTTGCGTGTCTTTTTTAATTGTGGTTCAGCGTTGCCGATTGTCGGTGAGTTGGTATCGTGGGGTTTGCGCTTGAGGGTTGCCGTGGTCATCGTCGGGGTAGATGAGGTCAGTCCCGCCTGCGAAGGAGCGGGAGGCTGATTAGGTGCTGGGGGAGCGGGCCCGGAGGTGGGGAGCTTACTCTGCTTTGGGGGGACATCAGCAGAGGATGGCGGTGGGATATTTTGAGGTGAACTGCCCGATGGCATAGAATGTATAGGAACAGCTGACGGTGACATGCCCGGATACAGGGTTGACGACAATGGACCAGCATAGTTCTGGAAGCTCCCAGGTCCACCACCGCTTGGAATCGGGCCTATATATGCACCGTTGACGGTTGGGTTATGTGTCGCTTCCCGGAGTTTCTTGGCCAGCGCTGAGAGTGCATCTAGGTGAAGAGTCTCGTCAGGCGGCATATTCATACGTATTCGGGAGTGGCGTAGCTACCCATCGGCCCCAGTTGCGTTTCGTTTGCAAAGGCAATCAAGTCCGTCATCTGACTTACACTCTCCGCCAACTGTGAACGAGAATATTGGGTGGTCGCACGGGATGAATGTCCTGGAGTACGAACCTCTAGGCATCGCATGGTGGCTTGGGGGATACCAAAAGCATTGACTGGTTCGCCTGGTATGGATGCATGGTCGATCAAAATGCGAGGTTCGTCCCATTGTCTATCCTCCTCTCGTTGACCAACAGGTGCACCATTCGGACTGGGGGTGGGCGCATTACGCACACGAGGTGTTTTGGGTGTCTCGACAGAACGTTGACCAGCGATTCCATCGAGGGAGATAAACTTTTCGTGCGTACGTGCGTCAAACTGAAGGTGATCGAATCTGAGCGTATAGGGCATTTGTTGGGGTTGTGCGTGACTCGTGATTGGAACGATGACGACGTGGACTGTCAGGGGGCCGCGTAATATGACGGTGTATCCATTGTTATACTTGTAAGTCCATACTGCGCTGACGCATTCCACGACTGCATGATGTTGGGCATAAAGTCTCTCGCGCGCGCCATCGAGTGAGAGTGTCATGGACTTGACGCCCGATTGGGTGGTCACCAGAAAAAAACGGGGTAATATGGGAACACCGATTTCTGGACACGGTCGGAAATTAATGTCAACGATGCGATCCAGGCTGTCAGGAAGTAACATACCAAATGGTTTAGCTTCGTTCCGCTGGTTATCCTTCCACAGGGTGACCTTCATGATTGCTTTTGGAGTGAAATATTCCTGCACTAGCCCAATCCAATATGACAATTGATGTTTCTAACGAAAAATCCACGGTGGGATTCAAGTTAGCGAGAAGGTTGACGACGAGCAAAGAAGGAAACTGACGGGAGAGTCCTCATTGGAGAGTTGTCCACTAAATTGTAGTAAGCGAATGAGCCCTTGACCGAGTCCCACTGGGGGGGCCACCCTGCTCATGTAAGTATCAGGATCTTATTCCACGAAGGTATAACCCAAGATGCCTGGAACTCACACAGGCGGCCGTGGAATGACGGAGGGTTGAGGTTGAGATGAACTCGCTTCCGAAGAAGCCGCATTAGCGGCAGGCGAGTTAGTGGTTGGTCCTTGCGAAGGGCGGGGAGCTATAGGCTGCTGCACCGAGGGGGACTGTCGTTGCTGATGAGGTGATGACTGAGAAGCCGTATGGGGGGTTATTCGAGCAGAAGAGATAAGTCCAGATGCAGAGGAAGGGAGTTGTGATTGAGAGGTCCGTGGTGTGTGAGATGGTCCTGCTTGTGATGGTGGGCGACCTGGCGGGCCCTGTGGCTGAGACTGTGGTCGTTGTGGTTGCTGCTGCACATGTGCTGCGATAGGATCAGATGGAGAATGTCGATGGGACTGTGGCATTTGCCGGGGAGGTACAGAACTTCCGTGCGCAGTACTAGGATGTGATGGGGGACGTGTGGGTGGCGGCTGATTTGGTTGGGACACGAAATGACCACCAAAGTTGTCATTTTGCGGAAGCTGCTCGAACTGCTGGGCAGGGGTAGGTTGAAATGAGGAGCGGATTGGATTGGAGGTATTTTGGAGACCTTCGCCGATGGACTGTGGTATTTCGAGAGCGTCATTTTGGGTGACGGGTGGAGTAAAGGGGAATGCAGCGCCAGGGTTTGGTATTCGACCTGAACCAGGGACCATGTTCTGGGAAAAATGGTTGTTCTGGAGGCCCACAAAAGCGTTGTCAGGATGGCTCATCGGACGAGAGCCGGGGGCTTGGGAAGGGCCCGGCTGGCCCATGATCATATTAGAAGCGGCATGCTGCTGCTGGGAATGGGCACCTGGGCGAGGTGAAGAAGTATGGGAAGGGGGGGGATGGGGGTGGCCGGGAACGGTAGGCTGAAAAGGATTTTGAGATAAGGGCTGCTGGAGCCCCGGCTGCGGCATTCCTGGGGGTTGCGGTAGACTGTTCATGATCTGGGATGGCGCGGAGGGTACCCTGAGTGGGTTCTGTGGCACGGCAGATGTGCTCGGTTGACGGCCCATTAAATCTGGGGAAATTGATCCCGGAATAGAGGGTGGCAAGCGAGACATGATGGGCTGAGGAGGACGGAGGTGGGCAGATATGTTAGACTGTGGATTGATGGCCATGTTGATGCCGTTGAGAGACGGCTGGGCGGGATGCATGGGAGGGACATGAGATGCGGCTTGGTTGAGGCCCTGAGGATGAGACTGTACACGTCGAACCTGTACGGTATTCATGCCTTGCGGCACCATGCCTGCAGGAAAAGCCATGGATTGGAGCGGGTTATGTCCGAGCTGGGCCATATGAGATGCGCCGGGGAG
>JBBPUK010000034.1:1545-21610 GCA_038094635.1 Tylopilus cervinicoccineus | reverse complement strand
CTGGGTCTGAAAGGGAGTCAATCCAATACTCATTAAAGGGTAAGTTTGACAGGTACCCCGAGGCAACAACAGGTACGTATGCTAGTCGTTGTGATCCGGAGAGACAGCACAAATATTCGAAGTGAGCTGCAATTGCGCTCTCGGATATCCCAGGGCGAGTAAACCGCATGGTCTGTCAAGGAATTAGAGCCCTTCAGCATCCGTGGTTTGGTATGGAGACGTAACTAACCTTGGCGAGAGAACGTCCACTAATGTCGGCAGCAGCTCGCATGACCTCTTGCTCACGTTCACTCTTGATGACTCGCAATTTAGCAACATGTGGCGC
The DNA here is from genome assembly GCA_038094635.1 of Tylopilus cervinicoccineus. Classification (NCBI taxonomy): domain Eukaryota; kingdom Fungi; phylum Basidiomycota; class Agaricomycetes; order Boletales; family Boletaceae; genus Tylopilus; species Tylopilus cervinicoccineus. Next base: position 21,285 of record JBBPUK010000034.1, on the reverse strand, counting down.
CAGGTCATGCCTCCGTGAAGCAGATAAAGATTCTACAACTGTCTCGTATTCTGATTTGGGTTGTACAGGTGGAGAAAGACACCGCAACAAAGATCTGGCGGTCCGTGGAGACCGCTTGGTTGATGAGTTAGGCACGTCAATGTAAATGTTGGAGTAAAGAAGAGCTAGCGACTTTAGTTGGCTAGGGAAACTTTGTATAGACCGAGCATCATCTGCTTTGAATATGTTCAAAGCATCGTCGAAGCTCGTCCTGGGCATCGAGTTATCAGCATCTTGACCAGAAGTGACCAGGCGTCGCAATGTCGTACTTAGCACCCTCCCACTTCTCTTTGATAGAGTCCTTGCCGCTGGAGAACAATGTCATTCGATAGCCACGCGAGGTGGAAGTCTTTTCTAGTCGTCGGTTTCAACCCGATGTTGATCTCGTGTCTCGAATAAGCCACTCACCGAGAATCACGGCTGCGTCCGGTTCTTCGAAGCCCGTGAGGTACCAAAAATCGGACGCCTGGCGGAACTTGTAGCTGACCAGCGCTCAGCAAGGTTGACAAGTCGAGGTACAGGGTCAACCTACAATATATCTTGAGAAGATATTGGCAACCTAGGCGATGACAGACGGTGCTACGTACTTGCGCTCATGTACTTGACCGGGGCGGCAGCCGAGACTACGAGAGAATCATTCGGAAGACTCTCCATCAACTGTCTCCTTCGGCGCTCATACTCCTCGACAGGTATGCCGGGTGTCAGCTCGTGTGCCCTCACTGCAATTTCTCCGGTCTCAGCGAGCGAGTTGTGACGGGCGACGGCAAGGACAGGCTCACAGAGGTGGGGGTGTGACTGGAAGAGCGGTTGGCCGTAATTTGAGGGCTTGAGCTCGCTGTCGATGGGGGCTGCTGTAGCGAATGCGCGCAGACGGCGACGGGCCATGGGAGCGCCTATCACAGACCGCTGCAGGGCACGCCAGCCTTGGGAGGACATTGGTGGTGACTGAATAAGTAATTGTTGTGTGACGTCTTGATTAATCACGTGTGCTTCCCCACGTCGAGGATGGCCTCGTCGCCCCACTGCCAGGCCTCCTACAATGCGTTATGACTGGGAGAGGTATGGCAGGCGTAGTGTCGACGTCGCGTCCACGATGACCGCCCTCGCCTTTTCTGCAGTAAAGGGAACCACAAGACTCGGGGTACTACTGTCCTTTGGTCTCTCCCTGCCTTCCAGCTGATGCCGCTCTAGTTCTCTCTCGTTCGCAATCTGGCTTCCAGCACGCTAGTTGCTACAGCGCTAGCTTTTGATGATACCGTCCTTGGTCGACGCAAGATCACGGCCCCTGTCGTCGAGGGCGCCGTCTCGAGCGCGATCGACTTCGCTGAAACACTGACACTTGCTCCGATATACCTCGGGGAATGCATCTCCTCCGCTTCTCTTCGTGCTGCACACAGCTCCATTGATATCCTCTCCATCATATTCCCGGGGAGTAGTGAGGCATCCTTTTCATTAATTCCATTTATTGATCTCGTCAAGAGGGAGTGGGACAACCCCACTCCAAGTCACGTTATACCCATCAAGAAATATGGATTCACGGACGTCGCTAGAGCTCTCATCGCTTGGGTTGCACTCCAGGGAGTCACCCAAGAACACCACGAATCACAATGGTCCCCTTACCTTCGCGAGGTCGAGGTACACAGCTCCACAACAGGTCCTCAACTTAAACGTGTTCCGTCTCGTATACGTGTCACCTCGGACCTTATATTACCAGGACATCGTGGTCAACTTATATCCGCTGATATCGGTGAAGCACCGATAACTACCCATTCGAGACAACGATCCGCAAGCGTACTTTCTCGGCTCTCTATTTCCTCCATAACATCCTTACGTTGGAGGGATGCAAGGCCGGAATACTCCCATAAGTCAACGGAGGAAATCAAGATGAACTTGAGACGATTTTCCAAGATGGTTCTCGCGGGATATGGCGGAGCTAGCCTTTTGTTCTTCGGGGTATCACCCCTGTTTGCCTCTCCATCTGCACGTGCCAGAGCACCTACGGTATCCAACGAGAAGGAGGCCGAGGAAGCACAGCTAGAAAAGGCAATCAACGATGCCGAAGCTGAAATGGAGGGTACTTCTGGAACTTCATCCCCTTGCTCGGATGACAGCACAGAATATTCTTGGTGGGATATCTTGCTGGGCAAGCATGACAAGGAAATTTTTGAACGGTCGGTCCATGTTGGACGTCCAGATACCCAAGATGTGCAATCTCGCATGCGTGCCACGGCCGTCATTGGAATTGAACGCCAAATGCCCAGATTCTGGGTACTTACCGATCATGATCGTTGCCAAGTCGTCCTCGTCCTTCGTGGTGCGTGCATCCTTTACAGTATAGATGATAAGAACAGCTGACGAATGATCATGGGAATAGGCACCATGTCCCTGAACGAACTGGCGGTCGACTTGACGTGCGAACCTGTGGAGTTCGAGCCAGCAACCAATACCTTGGCAGACGACCATGGTTCAGACGCCAAAGTTCCGTTCCCAGAGTCAGGGTGCTGTCACGGCCACAGACGACCCTCCCTCCTGTCTTCAGCACCTCAACGTCCACGATATCATGTGCATGGCGGTATGCTCCGTATGGCAAGGGTTATGGGTGAGATCGGGAAACCGGTACATCTGGCTGTGATGGATGCGTTGAGCCGGAACCCAGGGTATGGTTCGTAGATCGATCAGTTCACCGGCATTAAATGCATTGTGTCTCTGATCGTCGTGGAGTAGAACTGATCCTCTGTGGACACTCACTCGGGGCCGGTGTTGCTACTCTCTTGGCTCTGGTGAGTAATAGATTCTGGGATGTCTAGCCACACATTTAATCCCTCCGAAGATGTGGGCGGATTCGACCACATGTCTTACTGTCTCATCAAGCGGACTTCCCGTTGACCGCCCCGTGTCTGTATATTGTATAGCCCCACCGTGTGTCGACTTCACTGGCATTTCGCACGCGTCGTCTCACCTTTGATCGCTTAGATGTCTCACTGATGCAGACTTGAGTCGCCTAGCATCCAGGTTGATTGTGTCTTTCGTCTATTCGGATGATATCGTATCTCGACTATCGTTAGGATCTGTACGCGACATTCGAAATGCAGCTTTGTGGCTCTGCGAGGCGAATGAAGATGGTGGACGGGAAGGATACTCTGTTGTAACTCATCGCACGAGACAATGGAAAAGTGGAGAGGGCCCCCCTGAGGACATGCACTGGGTAAGCACGACTCTCTTGTCATAAATTCTGTTGAGCTTCCTCAGCTTTGACATTTTGCCTGGAAAGTTCCTGGCAACGAGGAAAACGCTCGAGGCAAACATGCAGATGGCGGATTTGTATCCTCCAGGTCGCGTCTTTTGGGCTCGCAGAGACAGGGATTTGCCGCACTCACAAAGAGTGTCCACGGGCACTGGTAAAGAGGCAGCAAAGGTTAGATTGTTTGAGGTGCTAGACACCGAGAGGGTCTTCTCTCAAATCGTATTTTCCAAGACCATGCTCAGGTATGCCTTTTCACCGTGACCATCTTCTGATTTAGGAACGCCTCCATTGTGACAGCGCGCATCTACCCCATCGTTACGATCAAGTGCTACATGAGTTGCTCTAGGACGCAGAGCAAGCGACTCGTGACGATATGCTTTATTTAGAATCACCCGTAATATACTAGCTGTATGTACTCGTTTGTTGTAACCGATACACTGGCGTTGCAAGGCATGTAATGTATACATTTCATGGTCACACGACCGGCGTATCAACACCCTCTCTATTGGTCGAGTCGGTTGTGGCGGCCGATTGGAACGCAGGGACAGTGTTTCCCTGACATCCGACCTCAAGTTGAACGAGGGGTACCTTGTGGATCCTCGTGCTCCTCGATGACTTCATGGAAACAGGTCAAACATGAATCCCAAGTACGGCAGAACCTTTGGTAGCTCCAGATTTGAGATCCAAGGGTTGCATCAGAGTTTGCGCCCATACAGGAATCCTCGCTCTGCAAATTGGACCACATTCCCTCTGCTCGTTATTCGATGGAAGAACAACCGAGGTGTACCAAAATGAGCAGGATTGCGTCTACGGAGCTTCACTAGTAGAGGACACGGATGAAAGCGTCATCACACGCGAGACTGACGTGCGAAACAAGAGGGCATCCCTGTGTCGAGTTGTGAATGGCCGGAACCAAGACGACCAGGTGCCCCACTCAATCTTGGTCCGTCTGGTCTCTTGGTCGGTACTTGATCCCGCGACTCTCAAGCTCGGCTTCGACGTCTTCGGGAACGCGTCCCTTGACTCGCACGGCATACATGCCTCGCACGTACTTGGCTGTGCAGAGCGCATCAGCTAATGACCGAAGAAATCCGATGAATGTTCCTGACTCACATGTTCTTTGCCAGCGTGCTACCCAGCTGGATTCCGTGTCGATGACCGCTATGATACCATCAAAGTATGTCGTGGTACAGACGGCTATGCGGTCGGGAGACCCTTTCATCTAGTCAGGGGGTCTGTTAGGTGGACGTCAAGGAAAAGTGCTTGGGCACGAACCTGCACGATTTCCTCGCAATTCGGGCAACCGTTTTTTCTGAATTCCGTGGGATGCTGGATTATCGAGCACAGCAGACAGGCTCTGAGCTGCTTTGATTTTGCTTGTGAAGGGATTGCAGCCATGGCGTCGCTTGTCAAGAAAGCTCGAATGTCAGCGACTCAGCGCTTCAAAGTTCACTGGTGCTCTCACTTACATAAGCTTTGTTCAGAGTTGCTACCGACTAGCAAGCAGTATGATGATGGCTGCGCGTGTCGCTCTGTTCGCTTTGCTGCCATTATCCAGTGTTTTCGCATTCTCAAACACTATACCCTTTGTCGCCTGGTCTTCTCAGAGGTATTTCTGATGTGCTGTGCATAAACTCTCATTCAAAGCAGTCTTGCCCTCTTCTAGGTCGGATGCACTCAGCAATCTCGCTCCCGGCGTGCGTCCTAACCACGGCGCATTACTGAAAGACATTTTCTCAAACAAGGACCTTTGTTCATATGACGCTATCGTCATGGTAGACCACCCAGGAGTAGGTTGCTCCTCCCGAACACTATCATGCCATTTGGAATAACGAACTCACATAGGTACACAACTCCGATCTGCAGACCCTTCAGCCCTCGTGTAGACTTGCGAGTCTGATCAAAGATGCACCCAGTTCGCGCCAGCTACCCCATGTCGAACGTGGCCTAGGGTCTTCGCCCGAGGCAGCTGCACTCCTCACTAACCAGTGTGATTCAATCGCCGTCGACATAGTGCCCGGCTCGGAAGAGTGGGACCTCGTCGCAGACAAGAAACATGTCCTCTCCATTTCGATGCCTCCAATCGAAGGGTCCCCCAGATACAGAAAAACTCTGATGGCCAAGCATGGTTCGTGTTCGTCCGAGCAGGTAACCATATGGCCCGCCTCTCACTTCTTCTTTTACACAACCAGAACAACTTCTCTCAAAGGAACTCGACAGACTCGCTGCCCTCACGTCGAACTACCTCGTCATCTATGCAGGTTTGCATATCCCGTTGGAGCGTCGCGAGTTACCCCCGCTTTCAGAGTTCGACTCGCCACCTGATGCTGCGGCCCTGTCCAGTGCAACCGCCGTTGCGTCACCCAAAGGTGGCATCCTTCACAATTACCAACTCCTCACACCAGCTCTCATCACCTCGCTCCTTGTCGTGTTTTTCATCCTCGTACCAATCGTCATGATCGGCATAAACGCGCTTGCTAGCGTACAATCCACTTTGCGATCCGAGGTGCCAAAGGATTATAGTGCGCAAGAGAAGAAGACGCAGTAGTACTCCAAGAATGATCATTATATTAGCTTCGAGTAGCGACTACATCGTGGGTGCACATAAGGAAAGATAAAAGATGCGATGATACGACCAGTAGGGATACAATAATGCAGGAATGAGACCGGCGTGCAAGTAAATATGGAACAAGCGGTGTCTAAGAAAGCAAAAGGTGCTTTGGCAGCTATTCCGTTTCCTGTCTGAGGGCATCTTGCATCGATTCCAGTGCAGATAGATGCAGAGGAAGGATAGGGTATCCAAAGGGTCCCTGTAAGCTTGCAAGAACAGCAAGCTCATAATAGTTTCGCGTGATTTCCTGGGATGTGACATCATCTGGGATAACAAGCGAAGACCCTGGAGATATACAGCTATGAAGGAAGTGGATGTGAAGGGTGGAACATAGAGAACCTGCACGCTTGAGGGGAGCGTAAAGGAGAATGGTTGAGCGAACGGGAAGGATAGGACAGGTTGTTTCGATGTTAGTGGCGCCTTCGTCATCGGGGATGAAGGCGAAGTCGGCCCAGGGATGAGCTGGAGGTAAGGATAAAGGTATGCGAGTGGCAGGGTAAACTGCGTAAGTCGCGGCGGTGGTCACATCCACATACAATGACTTGGATGATGAGTCTTTGCTCGAGGCACGTCGTGAGGATGTTTGTTGTCCGGTGCTAGGCTGGCAGAGTTGGGTGAGCGACCACGAGATGTTCTGATCGACAGATAAGATAGTGACATGGAATGGAGCGATATCGCAGCAAAGGGGCAACGCTGCCGCCAAGTGATGAATCCAAGCTAAAAACGATCTAAATCAGAAATGATCCTAGGATACTGACGGAAAACGAACCATCCAGCTCTGCAGGGGACATGGGTCCCAGTTTAGATATCACCAAGCGCCATTCAATATTGGTTCTTCGGGCAGCTTGCAGCGCAAAGTTCCAGACCTGCAGGATGGCTGACGTCTCCACCTCATCCTGAGTCAGCCAGCTGCCAAGGTCATAAGATTCGCCGCGCTGGTCGACACATGCTGCCAAGAGCCATTTTCCACACGCTGAGAATCTATAGCCAACATGAAGAAAGGTATGGCGGTCCAGTACGTCCAATGTACGGACTGGTCCCAAATTGAATTGTACGACGGGCCTGAGCGATCGCGCAAGTGCAAATGCTGGTTCTCGGAAGAACCCACAAGTTTCTTTGCCGATGTCGAAAACTCTGCGCGACATGGTACGGCCAACCGGCTGAGGCACACGATGATACACGGAAAAACAGAGTCTTTCGAAATCAGTGGTTCCAAGGTCATGCGAAGTGATGTGATGTTCAGGTATGAGTTGCAGGGTGATTGGATTTTCAGTGCGAACTTTCTGCAGTCTCTTCATCGCCGAAGATATTTGTCGAAGTAGAGGTGATGCAAGTGTCAATTCCGAGTCGGGGATTGCAATGTAGAAGACAATGCCGACCAGTTCGGAAGGTAAGTCTGAGGCAAATGAAGCTTGTGTACGATGGTCAGTAAGGCATTTAAACTCAAGTGTACTATATACCTAGACGTTTACGAAGGGAATCCAGTCGCAAAGCAAAGATGCCGTCTACTGAGCAGAGGGAATGGCTTCCAGGAATGTGCGTTCCCAATTGGCGTGCCTAAGACGGGTCCAGCAGCGATTCAAGAGGATCAACAAAGGGACGCACACTGTATGTTACGGACAACTTTCTCAACCAGGTTTCTGCCAACTGTTGCTTATCCGGGCCGTTATCCTCGAAAAAGACAAAAGCAGTCAGATCTTTCTTGCCCGCCTGCGGTGTCAACCCGAGTTTCTCCCAGAAACGCAGGGATGGAGGTAGTACTTGGATGATGGAGTCGCCCTTACCAACTGAGATCATTGGTGGATCTACGCGCTGAAGAAGTACTTGGTCTGAGGGTGTACCAGCTTCTTGGTCAAGAAGAGGTCAGTAGATTGATTCTAATTACATGGAATGTACTTACCATGGTGCAAGAAAGCCTGTAACTCAATGGGACCTTCAACTGCAGGGAGGCCACGAATGATCTCAGCTAAAACTGACACATCAGCCGGCCATACATCCGGTTGCCTGTGATGTAAACGCGTGTTGCCGGCTCGCCATGCATCAGCAAATATGCTATTCTCAACAACCTCCCTAGCGATCATGCTTCCTGCGGCTTCGAGGGACTTCGACTTCTCAGACGTGGCGCCAAGCGCAGCTGCAGGCGACACAGGAGTGGGGACAGATGTCGGGACGGGTATTGGGATTGTCATGGGAGCTATCGCTGCGTCGGGCGGTCGCAAGGGTCTACTGAGAGGAAGCAGGTAGGGGTGAGAAAATTGCATATGTAGCAAGGTTGGCCCGAGAGGCAGATATACGGGAGGCGGTGTGGTGGTTCGGGAAGGGATAGTAGGTTCAGCGCCAATAGCACCCTCATCGTCCGATGCTATATCAGAGGCATCAGTGTCATCTGGCATGAAACAATCCAGATGTAGGGCGTGTTGTGACCAGCTAGGGCGCCACCTTATTCTGCGGGACTCTTGCTCAAGGTTCTTTCGTTTGACTCCAATCAACTTCTTCACAAGGCCTATGCGGGGATCAGTCGCGGCATTGTATCGATATTTCCAGTAGTTTTTTTGGCCGGGTGGCAAGAGGTGAGGAATCGGTTGAGTTCGGTCCTCCTCATCCGGTGGACTAGGGAGCGCAAATTTACCCACATGGTATTTGGAATCAGACAGTCTATGGCTCTGCGCAAACGGAATTGGATCAAAGAAGCTTGATTGATTTGCGGTTTCTCTTTTGTGTTCAAGAAACAATTTTACTTGGGGTGTAGTCGGTCCCGAATTCGGAGTAGGCCCTGGAGACGGTAGTGCCATGTCTGTCCCGGTGGGGACTAAGTCTTGAATGTGATACATCTCTGAGAGCCGCGGAGTGAATGGGTCCACAGTTCCACTGGCAGTAAATGGGGGCGACTGTTGTTGACCCGGTGTAAGAGAGGTGGCCACAGAGAAAGTCCCGTCTACGAGGACTGATGGCGAGAATCCCATTGGTACAGATCCTGACAGTGGGAGGCCAGAAGACTCTTCAAGTGAAGATGCGATGGGCCGAGAAGCTCGAGCACCTCCAGACGGTCGATCAAAGAAATCAAAATCATCCTCGGTGAAGATGAAGCCGTCCTCGAAATCCATGTTCGCATGCACTGTACTTGTAGTTCCGCTGCCATTTCCGGCTCCGATATCGTCAACATTCATATCAAAGCCCATATCATACGCCTCGCCAAGGTTCATAAAATCGTTGGGAGGTTGTGTCCAAGTGGCATCGATAGATCCAAATGGATCAAAAGATGGATCAAGAGATGGCGAAGTAGATCCCGTTTGCGATACTATAGAGAGGGTTTTAGGGACAGCGGTAGATTCTGTACCGCGCGTGGTAGGTTGTACGGCTGTCTTTCCAAGGGCAGAAGGAGGAGAAGGGTAAGGTGGGGGAGAATTAGCATCGGGTGGGACTACCACTGGTGCCTGCGCAGGGCTCGTCAATATCTGCGTTTCACCTGCCACAGGGCTTCCGCTATTGGGAGATGGGGCCATCGGAGAATTGCCGGTTATGGGGACAGAAGTTAAAGCTAGAGTACTGGTATTAGGTGTCGCCATAGTTCGGGGGGAAGTGGATGTCTGCGCATTTTCGCGTTCTCTTCGAATACGCTCGCGTTCCCTTTCACGTTCTTTTGCAACAGATTCCACATAAACCCCTATTTCCGAGACTACGTTCTCGACTTTCGAAAATTTTGAAAGGGTCAGACGACGGAACGCCCGAATAGATTCCGACGTTGGTGACGCACAGGGATGACGCGAGATAGGGCGCCCATTAAGGACTGAGGGCGTAGATACAGGGAGAGAATTTGTGTCCCCAGATGAAGACAGAGCGAGCGCGACGGAGGGTGGCGGGGGTGGAGGTGGTGAGGGTTGAAGTTGAGGTGGTAGATCTGGTAGGTGAGGGAGAGGCCGCCGAGCATGGGTAGATTGGGAAGATGCCATAAACGCAAGACAAAGTTGTAATGGCCAAATGATGGCTATCCCCTTGTCTTCACCCTGCTTATTTTGCACGGCTATCCAGGCGATGACATAGGTCGGGTTAGTCCATTTAAGAACACCTGAACGAAAAGTACTTGGTCTCTCGGGATGCGACGTGAAGAGTGATGATTTCCATTCACCCGCCCCAAGTCCTGCAAGTGATTGTTCGAACTGGGAGGTGATTCCCGAGATAGGACCGTTGTACATCGACAAGTAGTATGATGGAACTCCAAAGGGTAGGAGCATTATCGGTGTGCCAGCAGCTAATGGGAGACTGAAATCGAGGGGAAGAAAGTCGGTCTGCCGGAAGTGTGAGTATACCTCTAATCTCGAGGCATGGAGGTGAACCCCAAGTTGGCAATGTACAAGCGGCCTGCGAGAGTGAGTGTCACGTAATGTCTCAAGGTCTGAACCTCACCTGAGCCTCGCCTCATTCAGCCAGTCAGCTGCCCATTCATTGGAGACGGGTGAGGAAGTAAGTACGAATCCATCCATCAGCCTATGGGCAGAACGTCCGCCGACTGCGTCCTTGGAGACCTTGGTGATGTCGTCAATGATTCGGGTCCGAAGAGCGTTTATGAAGCGCGAATAAATGATACGAAGAGGTTTGCGTGGCAGGAGGTTGGCTGCTGAAAAACCTCGATCAGTGGTTAGAGAACGCTTCGGGTCAAGGCAAAGGGGACAGGGAGACTGCTGGGCTGCGCATTCGAATGAACAAGGATAGAGGCCTTGGGGATCGAAAAGTGAGGCTTCGGAAACTGGGAAAATTATAAGTCACTGAGGGCGAGGAAATAGCGATGCAGGGAAGCACCGCGGAGAGTCAGTAGTTGGGGAACACTTACCAATCAACCCGTCCAATGATATTGCTCTCAGTGTGGAAAGACAGGTGTCGGAATGACCAAGAGATGTAAACATAAAAGCATGAAGTGTGGATGAGGTGCCATCGATGTGGGCTTGGGGTAATATCGATTCCAGGAGAGTGAGAGAATCGTTCCGGGCCACTAGTTGTCTGCGACCAAACTCGACAAGGTCGTAAGGAGGGCCGCCCCCGGCAGCAGGGACGAAAGTGACATAAGCTATTCGAGAATTGGATGGCAAGGAGATGAAGAAAGAGAGGAGTTTATCTGAGGAGGTCACCGGGGTCAGGACATGCGCAGACGGCGCAGATGGGGGCGCAGCAGCATGACTGTCGTGTTTCTGTGCCATGCAGACGGATGTGAGGGAAGGTAAGCAAGACGAGACGCGTCAACGGGTGCGGACTGCAGCGACGGATTGACCCGAAGATGGTCGGGGCGATGTGCTGGGACAGTCCGTGTGCGCTCACTCCGCGTCTTTCACGAGCTCATCGCCGCCGACGTCGTCGCCGCTGTGAACGGTCCATATATTTATTTATGAGGGTATGTCCAAAATAGGAGATAACAAATTACATAATATTGGCTTGCTAGGGCAAGGGGTGCGCCACACGCTGTTTACTTGTGAGCCCGCCTTTGTGAATCCCTGACAAAAAGTATGCAGCCCACGTCCCGTCCTGCTTCGGCTTCGACCCGTCCTGCAACATCTCCCCATCCAAGGGCTCACCTAAATCAGGTCAATACTCAGACGAAACTACTCGACACCGTCCATGGCCGCATTCTCTGCATCGCAGACATCCGTGGCCGTCTCTCCGCCCTCAACGATCTGGCGCGCGAAGCCAATGCAAAAGCGGTCATACACACTGGTGATTTTGGTTTTTTTGGTCAGTGATCTGTTCCTGCGTCTTCCCTCTCAGTTTTGCTCTCCTCTGACGCGTCCGTTCTTCTCCAGAGAGCAGCAGTCTAGAGAGAATCAACGACCGCACCCTCCGTCACCTCACAATGTATTCTCCCCTCATTGCTCTTGCCCAGCGCAACCACCTCTTATCTCCGGACAATACCCCCGCCACCATTCGCTCCACTGTAGACATATCCCTCATATCCGAATTTCCTCTCCTGCTCTCGGGTCAAATTAAACTGCAAATCCCCGTGTACACTGTTTGGGGTGCGTGCGAAGATGTCGTCGTCCTAGAAAAATTTCGCACCGGTGCCTATGCCATCGATAATTTGCACGTGGTAGACGAAGCTACGACGCGCTGCCTCGATGTGGGTGGTGTCAAACTGCGACTTCTTGGGTTAGGGGGCGCTCTCGTGCCCCATAAAATGTTCGATAACGGCGATGGAAATGCCACCATCGCTGGTGGTCAAGGCACCATGTGGACAACAGCCCTCCAGATTGGCGAGCTCGTCGACACTGCACAACGGGTGTTCGATCCCTCAGAGACGCGTCTTCTGATCACTCATGCCAGCTCAGGCCGAGAGGGAATCATTTCCCAACTCGCTCTCGTCCTCAAGGCTGATCTCACCATTTCTGCGGGTCTCCACTTTCGATATGCCAGTTCATACAATGAATTCAGCGTACAAGGCGATTTCGAGGGGTTTCGTCGCAAGTTGCTTGTAGGCAAGGAGGGCTTTGACAAAGTTTGGGATAGTGTAAAGACTCAGGTTGACAATGTCATCGATGAGCACCAGCGGATCCTCCTGGACAAGGCCTTGTCCGTCATCGAACGTCTTCCCCAACCTCAAGCACAAACTGGCGCGCCACCTACAGCTACGGGTGAGGAGCCCGCCTGGAAGAACTGTTGGAACTGGAACCTCTGTGACGCTGCCTTCGGTTCCCTTGTCTTGGAAATCAAGGAAGGCAGGATCAGTGCAGAGCTCAAGAGTCAAGGCGAGTGATTTGGTCAAGCAAACAAGTCACGCTGATGTTTTGCAGGTTTCAACTTTGCATATCGTCGCACCGCTACTTCTGGCACCGTCGCACACACACCTAATTCGACAAGCTCTTCATTACCAAATATTAGCGGAAATCCACCAACAAAGGGCTCAACACCAGCATCTACCGAGAAGCCTGCATCGCCTATGCCAAAGGAAGTTAGGTCACCACTCGCTGCCACATCTCCAGTTGTCTCGACCACGCCAAAGGAAGGTACCTCAAGTCTTCCTCAAACTAGGACAAACGGCACCCCGCCGGGTCCTGCCTTTGATAAAGCTGAGAAGGACAAGCAGAAAAGGAGGGAGAAGAAAGAGAAGAAGGAGCGTACAGAACGGGACGCGAAGGAGAAGGATTCTACAGAGGAGATGGCCGATACTAGCGCATCTCCTGTCGAACCACCTGCAATTCACCCCAAGTCAGGCAAAGAAACTCCAGTCTCCGACGAAGTTGCAAAGGTCTCCGTGCCTGATGTACCAGAAGCTGGTCTCAAGTCGCCAACCACAGATAGCGCTGGCACACGCACTCCAACCTCAAGACGTACCTACAAACAGTCATGGACTTTGTTCGTTCGCCTCCAGACACCTGCGAATGAGGCTGAATTGCGTGAATTTTTCGGTGGAGAACAATCAGGCGTATGTCAACAGTCCAACGATCACCATAGATTGCTGACCACAGATTATAGATCGTGCGTGTTACATATCCCCACACTCAACAAGGACGGAGTCAGAGGATAGCATACGTCGAGTTTGGTGACGAGGAGACCATGAAAGGTGGCCTAGAGAAACACAACGAGGTAAAACGTTAGTCGTGCTGCTGATTCTCAAATATTGACCATCTGCGTTGTAGAAAATCAATGACTCCCCGGTTGAGGTCAAAATCGCAACAGACAAGGAAGACCGAGGTGGAACACGAGGTGGTCCCAGAGGCCGAGGTGGCCGTGGAGGCTTCGCCGCGCGAGGGTTTGCAGCTGCTGGTCTGACTGGCAAGGGCCGAGGTACTAATGGTGAGGCTCGTGGATCCGGAGAAAACGGAAAGACAGGGGATGCAACTGCATGAAACGGATGGCTTGTCGAAGCGGGGAATCATGGACGCAGCTACACTCGATGTCTCACGTTCTTTCATGACCTCTACCATTACGTCCATTTTGCTGTTCTGTTCAAGCACTCTCCATCGTTTTATGTTCAAGCTCTTCTAATTGTGGAATCATGATTGTTTTCGCTTTATAACGATTGCCTTGGGATACTGTCCAGTGCAACCCAGATGATGCATGTTCATTCTCAAATACGAATTCACCTACTTTAGTTCCTTGCAGGCAGACAGAATATTGTACCGTGCAGTGGTGCCCGAAGATAGAGTTGTACTTCCAAAAGGGCTCGTCGAGGGTATGGTTGAGTACAAGTTGAAGGCGTGCGACAAGCCAGATGTTAGGATCCAGTGCGATCACGTGATTGTTTCCCCTGTCAAGTGTTGGAAGTTCCCTTGATTCCTCAACCTGATCCACCTTCGACATGCTACGCGTTGCCGCTCGCTCGACAAGGACCCTCAGGATCCCGCCCGCAGCCTTGCGCACTACCAGGTTTGCCAGCCACAGCCAGGTTCCGTGTCCCTGCTCTGATGCCATCATCGTCTCCCAGAGGTTTCGCGGTCTCACACGTACGCTTCACAGAGAGCTTTGCTCCGCGTTCACTCGATACGTTCACAGAAGAAGAAGAGATGCTCAGGGAGTCCGGTAACTACCATACCGTCTTTGCCTAACTGAGAACTTTCAATTCACTAATTTGTCTAGTCAAGCGATTTGCTAACGAAGTCGTTGGGCCCAAAGTCCGTGAAATGGATGAAAAGGAAAACATGGACTCAGAGATTATCAAAGGACTCTTCGAACAAGGGGTGTGTCGTCTTCTCAATGCCAACACTCTTGAAGCTCTATTGACCTCGCGGCGAAATAGCTAATGGGAATCGAAACAAGCGTTGTTCACGGCGGTGCTGAGTCTTCGTTCACATCGGCTATAATAGCAATTGAAGAACTCGCCAAAGTCGATCCTTCTGTATCGGTCATGTGCGATGTCCACAACACCTTGGTAAACACCATCTTGCGGCAATATGGAACGAAGGATCAACAAAGTAAATGGCTTTCGCAACTTTCTCAGTCCAAGGTACATGGAGTTGGGTTTGTGGCTTTTCGTAGCTAAACCCTGCTGCAGCTCGGGTCTTTCTGCCTCTCCGAGCCGGCCTCAGGATCAGACGCATTTGCACTGCAGACTCGCGCAACAAAAGAAGGAGATCACTGGATTATCAATGGTTCCAAGATGTGGATCACAAATTCGCATGAAGCCGAGATTTTTCTCATCTTCGCCAATGTATGGTCACGGTAGCGATACTGTGTGGTTTGACAACTTGCCTCTAGGTTGATCCAAGTAAGGGATACAAGGGTATAACTTGCTTCATCGCAACCAAAGACATGGGTATCAAAATAGCGAAGAAGGAAGAGAAACTTGGAATCCGAGCTTCATCGACGTGTACACTCAACTTCGATGACCTGCGTATACCCGTGGAGAACGTTATAGGTGGAGAAGGCAAAGGCTACAAAATCGCTATCGAAATTCTGAACGAAGGTACATCTTTCTTTACCTCATTTGCCCGACATCTCCTGAATTGATCATGCCGGTAGGTCGGATAGGTATCGCGGCTCAAATGCTTGGACTTGCTCAAGGAGCCTTTGACAAAGCTGTCCCCTACACATACCAACGTACTCAATTCGGCCAACCTGTAGGTACTTTTCAGGGTATGGCGTTTCAAATCGCCCAAGCCGCGATAGAGATAGAGTCGGCTCGTCTGTTAACTTACAACGCTGCCCGGAGAAAAGAGGAAGGCAAGTCATTCGTCAAGGAGGCTGCAATGGCCAAGTACTGGGCCAGTGTCGTCGCCCAGCGAGTCTCTGGTCAGGCCATCGAGTGGGCAGGAGGTGTTGGATTCACTCGAGAGACTGGAATTGAGAAATTCTGGCGAGATTCCAAGATAGTGAGTGGTACTACTTGACATCCGTGATATACTCATCAAATCACTACAGGGAGCCATCTACGAAGGAACATCGAATATTCAATTACAGACAATTGCAAAGCTTGTCCAAAAGCAGTACTCTTAGTTGCAATTGTAGTTGGTTGGATATCTACAAGTGTCATGACTTTTGCATGAAGAGAAGAATGCCCTCAAATACTGCCCACCCAATGACAGAACTCAGAATCTTGCGTGACATACGGAGAGAAGCTCCATCAAAAAAGCCTACGATACCTCGTTGCTATGAAAAATTGTGAGACTGTTTGCCACAGAACTTCTGGAAGGCGCACCTGCCATATTCGAATCGTCGTAGATATCAGGCCATGATATTGGTGTTCGGAGCGGACCTGCATTTTGGTCTAGTACTTTTCAGCGTCATTCACACATCCACTGTTGTCTGTGTACCTTAATAACGTCGAAAGGGTGGGTAGCCATTGTCGCAATGCCACCCGCAGCCGCTGCGGCAAAGCTATGTATGGTTGCAGCATACGCGCTTGGGACAAGATTAGCTGTTGAAGATGCATTAGCCTTATACATATTTATAAAATATGGACGTGCTCGACTCTTGTTTGACCAGTTCGTAGAGAAGGACGAATAATCCAGCATATGGTGCATCCCGTAGGGAAGATGCCATGAATCCACGCATTAACTCTTTTGGTCCTGTACGAACAAGGGAGACAAGGGATCCAGTTAAACTTCGATATGCGAAATGTTCGCTCTGTAGAAAGTGAGTCATGTGCAGCTCTCAAGGGGGTGGTGCGGCATACTTCAAACCGTGCTTTCAAAACCGAGAACGGATTCAGTAGGAAGCCCACCGCAATCCTTGCAGTCGCACCGGCGAGTAGGTTACCTTGATTGGTGAGCTTCGGTAAGACACTCTTAGTATCCCCTTTCTTCATAACCATTGGAGCCGAAAAGTGGGGAGATCGCGCCATTGCTGAGCGTAGGTGGGTCAAGCTAGTGAGGTAGAGAGCTACTCCCGGAACATTTCTTCGGGAATCAGTCAGGACACCAAAGTACAGTTATGTTGGCTCACCGAACAAGCGAAGCATTCGTTCCCCGCCACAATCCCACAATCCCATCCCGCTTGAGAATGTCTTGTGTGGTTTTCCAGATAAGAATTGTGTTTCTCGAATACAGAAAGGATTAGAGATTGAGGAGCAACGAGTACTCGATTTTAGGCTCACCGCGAGTTGGGCGTCGAATCACCTTGCTGGATACGTGTTTTCAGTAGGTCTACTGTGTACGGTGAGAGTAGTGGCTAAAGCAGTTGTAAAATGTTCTGCTTACGAGGCTGAAGCAATGCTGCTGAGGCAAATCCAGACAGTGCACCTAACGACCCACGCCTAGCGTTACTGAAGGTGCACCCGTGTGAGTACATTTTCAATCTTACCAGAGAACAGCTGCTGGCTAAGAATGGCATTGGTTGGCATTACAAGGGTTGCTGGACTCAACCTGAGTTGATAATTATTAGCTCAGATCACAAGACAGTTGCTACCAAAAAGGTGCATGTGACGGCGCTGCCGTGACAGAACACCACTCAGCCGGGATCACCACACCCTGACTATGCCCATTGATAGCACCACCTCCTGCTACCAGGTGCTATGTTAGATTGAAAGCCACAGTCCTTACTCAATTCAGTCTCATTCCTTTGGACTATTGCAACCAGACCCAGTCAGGTTTTCTGAAAAACCATCATCTCTGTGTGATTTGAGGGTTGGGGTGGAGCTTCAAACACAGAAAGCTGAAGTGCCAAGCAGTGGACATACGCTTGAAACAGCATGCTGCATTCCTTGTCACATATATGTCCTGTGAAGTGTCAACTCTTTTCTTTGTTGCTCTCATGGCTTTTGAATGAACCAGTCAAACATCCCCTTATAAATTCAGCTTGAAAGGAAAGAGAGTCACTGAAGTAGAAGACATTTCCCACTCTGGCAGTGATGGAAGTCAATTAGTTACAAAATCAGGATGAGCTCCTAGTACCCACTGGACACTCTAGGATGAACAACACCTTCTTGTTATATCCATGTCTAAGTCAACTCCAGTTACTTTCACTATCTCTGCTACCATCTCTGGCTAGCTTCAGACCTACCTCTACTCTTCCTTGCCTTTTGTGTGTTTTAACTTCATTCTGACTTCATCTTGACTTCCATTTCTACTCATTCCATTTTCGTCTGTCTATGTTCATGACAACATGCCTAATCACTTCATTTGATACTTTGACATTGACCTGACATTTATATTTGATATATAATATTTGTCTCACTTTGACTCTTGACACCAGCATAGCTGTCTCCAGTGTGCAGCACCTGTCATCAGAGTTTGCTTGTCCAGTCTGGACTTACTATTTGATTTATCCTCTATATATAAACTCTGTACCTTTATTATATGCACCTCAGTACAAATATCAACTAAGCTCCTCTTCTCTTGTGCTTAGTCCCCTCCTTCCTTTTAATCCTCTCTTATCTCCAAATCTCTGAAATTGAGGATCTGAGCCTTGATAAGGGCACAACACACAAGTCCTATGTATTATGGCCACAAGAGTGTAACAGATAATGGCTCATGAATTGGCCACTATGGATCTTGACAGAGGATGCCACAGCAGGAACACCACAAGAATCTGAGATCTGAGCCATGAATGACATGGAAATGAGGGTTATAGATGTGGTGCACACACCTGATCTATGAGCCAAGAGAATAAGATGCAACATTATGAGTGGGATACAGCCAGCTAAGGTCTAGGAATGAAAAGGGAGTGTCATGTGATAACAAGGGCACAGGGTAGCCTGATATGTACAGATTACCTAGGTCACATGATGTATATATGCTATGATATATAAAGGCTAGGGCAGCTGAGGGCAACCTCAGTCTGTTCTGTGGTGGTTTTTCCCCATCATAGAAGGGCCCTTTGAAATCTAGGTATAATTGAGTTTCTAAGATATTTTCACTCAACAATCACAGGCTTCTATTGTCATATCCTGCACATCCAAGTCCAACTCTGCTCCTCCACTCCTCCTGTATATGATACATTCTCCATTCTCCTTATGTCTTCTCTTGTTCTCTTTAGATTACAATTTCAGCTTAATACTACTTCTGAGCCAGTACCAGCACAGCTCCAGCTTTCCATCTTCTTTCCTCTCCATCTTACTCATCAGCATAGCTATGGCTTCTACCTTTTTCCTCCTCTGTCTTACTCAGGACTTACTTATTCACAGTAACTCCTTACCAATCTGTCTCTACTCCATAGTATATAAACTATACTTAGCTGATGTATATCTCAGTTCAAATATCAAATAGATTTAGCTCCTCTATCATATTCTATCCAGTCCACCTCCAGCACTTCTGTTACCATCTCCAGTCATCTCTGGACCTATCTCTATTCTTGTCTTCTGTATCTCTTAGCTTCATTCTGACTTCTACTTGATTTCTCTGTTACTTGCTCTGTTTCCTTCTGTCCTACATCTATATAACCTCTAATCATTCTACTTGTTACATATGTTGACTTGATGTCAACTTGACACTTACATTTGGCATATAACCTTTGACTTGACTTTGACACTGGACATCAGTGCTGCTTGTCTCCAGTGCATAGCTTCTGTCATCAGAGCTTGCTTGTCCAGTCTGACTTACTTATCTGTTTCATCCTCTATATATAAACCCTATACCTCTATTGTTAGTACTTCAGTTCAAATATTGACTAAGTCACTCCATTTTGAGTCTGATGCTTGACCTTGTCTCTATCTCTGCCCTCTACTCTTTACTTATAAATAAGGCTAGGAGCTTGACAAGGACACAACACATAAGTCCTGCATTGAAGCCTCACCCCCCTGCTATATCTCTAAATATTCACTGCATCTCTGGTCCCTCTGTGCACTCTCACATCACTTCTGACCCCTGTCCTTATTTGAAAACTTTGGACTTGATTCAGAGAACCTGAATTTGATAGTATATTTGAACTGACACTTGTTAAGTTCTATAAACCAGCATGATTACTCATGCTAGGACTACCATGCTTTAGA
>JBBPUK010000033.1:0-129761 GCA_038094635.1 Tylopilus cervinicoccineus | reverse complement strand
ATAATTCATGAACTCCTTTAGAAGCACTTTTATAAGCTGAAAGTGATCTTTTGAGGTGACCCCAAGAGTGTTCTATTAGAGCAGGGTCTGGAGACTGTGCAGGCCAGTCCAAAAGCTTGATACCTTGCTCTTTAAACCATTTCTAGGCCCTTTTTGAAGTATGTTTTGGATCATTATCCTATTGGAAGATAATGTCATCTTCAGGAATTCCAAATTCTTCCATGCTTTGTAGCAATCCTTCCTTCAGAATTGCCACATACTGTTCAGCATCCATTCTCCCCTCAACCTCACTCAAAACCCCCACTCCATTCCACTCCATGCAACCCCATACCATCAGAGAACCTCCTTCAAACTTCACTGTATCTTTGACCTCTCTAGGAATTAGACCATCTTCTTTCTTTTTCCACACATATTCCTATCCATCTGACCCAATCCTATTAATCTTGATTTCATCTGACCAGATAACCCTCTTCCAGTTCTCTATAGTCCAATGTTGGTACTTGAGAGCAAAGGCTAGTCTCCTCTTCTTATAACTAGTAGTTAATAAAGGCTTTTTCTTCTTTACCACAGCCTTTAATGAGGTTTCCTTGAGGGTGTTTCTCACTGTCTGAGAGGAGACAGGAGTGTCAATAATGGTGTTGATGAAATGGGTGGCTTGAACAGCATTTTGAGCCTTGTCAGTAATGATTTGCTTGACAATAGCTTGTTTATTGGTAGGAGTAAGCTTTGAAGGGCAACCACCAAAATGTCTAGTCCTCTCTGGCTGGATCTTCTGAAGGACCTAAGATATTGTTACAATCCCTAGAACAACCCAAGGCATGGCTGAGGGAAGATATGTATAGAAGCCTTCATAGATATCTGGACAAGGACATTTTAATCCAAGACCACACTACTAAACCACTATCCAAGGGGACTCCTTGAGCAGGGCTTGCTCTAATGAGGGGGAAAACCCCAAAAGAACAGACTGAGGTTGCCCTCAGCTGTTCAGGCTTTATATACCTTAGTGTATATACACCATGTGATCTAGGCTACACTATAAGTAACTGGCAACTCTATGCCCTGTCACCATATGATTCCCCCTATTCATAATAGGCCATAGCCATGCTGCAGTTCACCCACCATCTTATGCCCAGCTACATGTAGATCAGGCATGATATCAAACCCTAAGACCTTCATGTCCACACTGTCCATAGGCTAGATCCCATCTTGTACTGAACACTAGCAGGATCCATTGCACTCAATTTGTGACCCTTTGTAGTTATGCCCTTGCAGCCATAACAGATATTGTAGACTTGCCTAGGCCAGTTTGGGAGGCAATTTTCCTGGAGGAAAGGCCAAGAGAGAAGAGAGAAATAATATTATTTCTTTAAGGTAGAGATGGATTTCATGATAAGAATGATAGAATAATAATGAGATGATAGGGTTTATATATGTTGAATGACCAGCCATTACATAAATGTAACATAATAGGACCCTTTTCAAATGTATGTAATGACATTACAGCATTCTAGGGTCCAATATATACAATTACAATATAAGTCAAAAAACTGTCTGCATGAGTTGTCATTTTGTAATAACTGCCATTTTATCAAATCTTATTCAAATCTCTTAATTCTTGAGTGTGTAGAAAGCCATGAGTCTATACTACATTTGATATACTCATTATATTTGATAAGGTTTAGTGGTTGTTGAGGATTATTGCATTTAGTGGAAAATATGCAAACATACAGACAGTTTTTTGAGCCACTGTATATATCCAGTACCATTGTCAACTATGTAAGTGCAATCCAAGTGTGACATGCCATTCATGGCATGAGCTGGAGCATCAATCACAAAAAAGCTGATCTGCTTTACAAAGAAGCTTGCAACCTGACCCCATCATCATCATCCCATCCACTGCATGAGCTCTACATCCTGACAACTATTGTAGCCATCTGGAACAACCTAGATTTCACCTTGCATGCAGCAGTCTTCACCTGTCTCATAACCATCTTTTTTACAGCAGTATACACTGGTGAATTCACCATTCCAACCCTAAAGTCCTTCAACCTAGTAAAATACATCATATGAGATGGCATGTCTATACAGCAGAACAGTCATGGACTGCAGATAATGTGCTTCCACCTCACAAGAACAAAAAAAGAGATTCAAGGGGAGAAGATTAGCTAGGCTAAGCAGGAAGGCCCTCATGATCTAGATAAAGCCTTGATGAACCACTTTCAAATCAATGATCCATCAAAGTCAATGCCACTCTTTGTGTACTGATATCACTCATCATGTATTCCACTAATCCACACAAAATTCCTGAAAGTGCTGGACATAGCCATCACAGCAGTGGGCCTCCCACTGCTAAAAGGATATAATATCTGCATTGGTGCCACCCTTGAATACTTGCTCTAAAAGATCCCCTTTGAGGTGGTCAAGGTCAAGAGTCACTGAGCAGATGACTTCTTTCTCATTTATCTTTGCAAGCATGCCCAAATTCTAGTGCCATATATATAAGCTGATCTAGAAGTACATGCAGTCTTTCTACAACACACCATCCCTCCAATTCACTACTGGTTCTGACCACAGATCAGGTAAGCAGGCAGGAACAACTCCTACTAGATGGGTAAGCTTCATATCACTGCATGTGTTGTCATTCTGACACTGGCCCATTAGAGATCACAGCTCTCTTACTTGCCCATCAGGTGCTATCTGAGTCAAAGCACTTCATGCTTGCCCATTCCTCCATGTTCCCACCACACACATCTATCCTATGATACAACCCTAAACCAGAGAGCGTCTCACTTGAGGGTAAGCTTGGTGCGTTTGCAGGTCACGGTGTAGAAAGGAGTAGAGGGGCTTGTAGAGGTGCCTATGTTATCCCTTGCTAAGGCTAGCTAGTAGAGGGGAGAACACCAAGAGAACAAGCTGAGGGCTTCAGCTCACTCCTTGAGCTTTATATACTATCTACTTGTACAGCCACCTGGGCACGGACCAGCTACCCTAATATGGTAGATCTCCTGCTATGGTCAAACCCTTGACCCTTATCTATGCCTCATGGCGACGGCGATCAGCAATCCTGTGCTGCCACAGCGGAGATTAGCTGCCACCTCCTGTGTGGCGTCTTCTATCAAAGAAGAGAAGAGAAGCATCCGGAAAGATCCGGATAAGCGGAAATTAAAGGGTGCTGGGTTAGGGCGCAAATGAAGAGCGGAAATGAAATAAACCCGATCAGGAAACTAGTTCCTGCGCATTAGGAGCGCAGTAGATTCCAGAACCTACTACCAAGGGCAACAGGTGATGGCAAAGGCCATACTTCGTTACCTGTGCACTGTCTAGGTGGTCTTTGGACTCTTTAATACCTAGCTCTCCTGGCGTCATCACGTGACTGATCACGTGGCCTGCAAATGAAGTAAACGCGTCCAGGCGCGAAGGGGAAGAAAAGAAAGGAAAAATAAATAATACCGAGTGTGACGTGACCATAACACTACCCCCCTCCTAAGGCTCGGATTCCCAGACAAGCCAGGCGCTCACGGAGCACTAGGGAAATCCAAGACATTGAAAGGGAGGCCCCGTTCCGGCGGGTCGGTGTCGAAACCTGTATTCTTAAATAGAAGGAAAAAGTCCAATGGGTCAATCGCGAGCGACCGAGGGGCGGAGGGATGGGCACGGTGGAAAGCCTTTAGTGCTTCCTTTGCATTACCAAGGTTCTCAGTAGGCTCCCAAGTCCTATCCTCGTCCCCAAAGCCCTTCCAGTGGACTAAATATTCCAAACGCATCCCGTTCTGGCGGCTAGCCACCAAATAATCTACTTTTCACTCAAAGTCTCTGTCCTCAGTTACAACAACCGGGCCCGGGCATCGAGGGAGTTGACCCTCGAGACGTTCCTTATAGGGTTTCACCCGGGAAACATTGACCGTGGGGTGGATACGTAGCGTCTTCGGTAGCAATAACGTAACTGCGTTGGGGCCTGCTAAAGCCGTGGTCTTATATGGCCCTAGCCAACGTTCAGAAAGTTTCTTTGAAGCCCGTGTGAGCCTCAGGTTCTCCGTTGAGAGCCAGACTAGCTGGCCGACTTCATAAATAGGGGCATCGGAATGATGCTTGTCCGCCTGTTTTTTCATTTTCTCCTGTGCTAGCAGGAGGTTGTGACGCACTTCCTCCAAGGTGGCGGAGAACTCATCCGCAGTGGGGGCCGTACTGCTTCCGGCAACAGCTTCGGTGCCCAGCTGCATTGGATAAGTATGGGTGAGGGAGAAGGGGATCTTCTTCATAGAAGAAGATACCTTGGAGTTTATGCTATACTGCGCGATCGGAAGCCAGTCCGATCATTCTTCTTGGCGGTCAAAGCAATACATTCTCAAAAACTTCCCGATCTCCCGATTTACGACTTCCGTCTGCCCGTCCGTTTGCGGGTGGAAGGCGGTCGAGAGATGCGTCTCGATGCCGAGTTGCTTATTAATATTTTGCATCACTCGTGATGCGAACTGCGGACCCCGGTCCATAGTTATTGTTTTTGGAAGTCCATGATGCTTCCAAACGTGCTGCATAAATAACTTGGCCGTATCAACGGCGCTGATTGCCTTGGTACATGGGATCAGCTCGACTTCCTTGCTGAACCGGTCAACCACCGTCAAGATAGCATCGAATCTGTGAGAGAGGGGGAGGTCGGTAATGAAGTCTGCGGTGATGTCCTCCCACGGACCGGATGGAACCGGTAAAGGAATGAGCCTGCCAGCTGGTGCGGCACCTGTTCCCTTAAACCGTTGGCATGTGTCGCATCTAGCGACGTAATCTCTGATGAAAGTGGCAAGACCTGGCCACCAATAATTACATTGTAACGCTTCAAGTGTCTTTTCTTGGCCTGGATGCCCCATAATGGGCGTGTCGTGGTGCTTCTGGACGACTTCCATCCGAAGCGAATACGATTCAGGGATGTATACTCTGCTGTGGCGGTCACTGAGGCAGCCGTCATGCTCCTCCTGGATTCCCCACTTCCTTTCGAGTTCTCTTATGTCCCTTTCACGTAACTTGCATGTCTCCAGGAATATTTTATGTCTAAGGATGGCCCCTTCATCCGTGATCGAGAGCGTGCCCTCTAAGGGGGTTGCTCTAATCTTGTCCAGGGAAATAACGATAATTCCTTTATTATCTTCCTCGATTCCTTCGGCATGGTCCGGGCGACGGCTTAATGTGTCAGCTTTTGCCATCGAGGCACCGGGTTTGTATACCCATACCATATTGAATCGAGTAAGATATTGCGCCCACCACGCTTGGCGGTGATTTAAATCTTGGCGCGTCATAAAGAAGCGGAGATTATTGTGGTCGTTCCAGACCTCGAACAGTAATTTGGCCCCTTCTAGGTAGTGCCGCCATTGCTCTAGTGCTTGGATAACGCCCAGCATTTCCTTATCGGCAATGGGGTAGTTCTGTTCTTCCGGGGTCATGGAGTGGCTAGAGTACGCCACTGGATGCCACTTATCTCCTTTTAGAATACTTAAAACAGCCCCGGTTGCATAATCCGAGGAATCGCTTTCTACATGGAATTGGCAGTCGATGTCAGGGTAAGCAAGGACGGGTGCGGTGGTGAAGGCTTGCTTCAGTGTGTCAAATGCACGCTGGCACGCTTCATCCCATAGAAAGGCCTTGTCTTTTTTCGTCAGGTCATGGAGTGGTCTAGCCACCTTACTATAATCGGATATGAACCTGCGATAGAAGTTTGCCAGTCCTAGGAAGCTTCTCACGTCCTTGACTTTCGTGGGTACCGGCCATTTCATGATGGCGTCTACCTTGGCCAGATCCATTTTTATCCCTTTCAGAGAAACGATCATTCCCAAGAAGTCTACCTCTTTTACGTGGAAGAAGCACTTTTCTGGCTTTACAAACAAGTCGTTTTCTTCAAGGCATTTGAGGACTTCTAGCACGATTCAATCGTGCTCTTCTTGGTCATCTGTTTTGGTGAATATCATTATATCATCGATATAGACGACGCAGACGTCATCCATATCGGCAAAGATCTCATTCATCATCGCCTGGAAGGTGGCGGGGGAGTTGCAAAGTCCGAAGTACATTATGAGCGGCTCAAACGCTCCTTTGAACGTGACGAAGGCTGCTTTCCATTCGTCGCCTTCTCGGATTTGGATGTTGTTGTACCCCCATCTGAGATCCATTTTTGTAAATAACTTTGCTCCTCTTAGCTTATCCACTAATTGGGAGATTAGCGGGAGTGGATAGTTATTTTTGACGGTGTGCTCATTAAGGTAGCGGTAATCCTGTACCATGTGCTTCTTGCCGTCTTTCTTTGGAACGAAGAAGACCGGAGAGGTTTGTGGGGACTTCGAGGGTCGTATATACCCCTTAGCCAGCTGATCATCTAGAAAAGCTTTGACTTCTTCTTGTTCCGTTACCGATAAGGGTATGAGTCGACCCTTCTTAGGGTTAAACGTCTCTTTGAGGTCGATCCCATGATCCCAGGGTTTTCTGACAGGCATGCACTCGCTTTCCTTTTTGGAGAACCGTCTGAAGTACTTCTCATATTCGCGAGGAACTAGTTCCTCGACCGTCTTTTCCCTTTTTGGTTCTTGCGCTTCTAGTGCTTTTATGGTGGCATGAATCTGGTATTGGAAATCTTCTTCCTCCTTTTCTAGAATGCGGAGGAACACCGGCTTATCCTGTAAGCGATGGCAGTGGCGAGGACAGCGGGTCATCTTGACTGTGCCCTTGGACCAGTCTATTTCGGGGTTGTGGCGTTTTAACCATTCATATCCCAGAATGAATTGATTCTTCCCCAAATCGGTCACTTCTGCCGTTATCTTTTCTCGGTGTCCTTGAAACTCTAATACCAGTTCGGCAGCATGTGTTATACTGCCTGCCGAATTCTTTGTTCCGTCCATGTTGTACACAGGTATTTTGTGACGGAGTTTCACCAAAGGGAGTTTGACGTCATCGGCCCACTTTCGGTCTACAAATACTGCATTAGCCCCACTGTCTAGCAAAGCTTCTGCTCTTATGTAATTCCTTTGGAATCCTTTGTCGTAGGGCGCGATGCGAATATTGAGAAGTATTTCTTTATCAATTCTTAAATTCCTAACAAAGATGTCATCTGGGAAAATAACATTTTGTTTCGGAGTGTAAGAGGAATTGAGCCCAGGTTTTTCGTCCCTGGCGAGCCCACTAGGGGACCCCTCTGACGGCTGTGAAAATACTTGTTTTTCCATTTCCTCGGTTTCTTCTACTGAGAGGTTAGAATATCTATTGTATGGCGATGTGCCCTTGGGACTCCCGGGGTCCTTCAGGCACAGCCTTTTCCCTTGTTGGCGAGGCCTTCATAATCTCTGAACCAGGCCCGCGCTTCTTCAAAGTTCATTTCCCTTACGGTTTTTGGTAAGGGGCGTTCGGAGGGGTCAACCTCCTTTCCTTTGGATTCCCAGTCCGGTCCGGGTGTAGTGGACTTACCAGCACTCCGGACTAGGGCTGAAGATGCCGCGCCCGCATCAGTGTCTTCTTCGTCCGAAGGTACTTCTTCCCATCGGACGACTTTCCTCATTTTTCAGCCTGAAGGGGTAGCCGGTGCCTTGGGTTTCCATTTTGAGCAGACATTCCTGTGTCTGCCCCCAACGAAACCGCATTCGGAGCACTTTATCGAGGGGTCTCCTCAAACCTTAGGGGCCTTACAATCCTTGGAGAAATGCCCTTGCCTGCCACAATTGTAGCAGGCATATTTTGACTTATCGAATATCGGCTGGCTTTGGGCCGCGTCGATATCCATAGCGTTTGGGTTGCACCTCGGGGCTCCCGAGTTCCTCTGTGCTCCCCTCACGAGAAGCTTCATCAGGTCCTCTCGCTCTCCTTGTATGCAAAGCTCTTCCATGAAGGCTTCAAGGTCCTCGGGGTAACCCTTAGCCCGATGGTATCTTTTAACAATTCCTTGATCTGCATGTTTATAGAGCAGATCGATGCATTGGTCAGTCGGTAGCCTGGCTACCAACTGGTGCGACTTGAACTTTGTTAGGAAGGTGATCATGTCGCTCCTTCCTTGCATGAGGGTGAGCAGCTGTTGTTTATGCCACTCCTTGTCGTTTACTGGCCTAAAGTTTGCCAGCATCATTTTCTCGAATGCCTCCCAGGCTGGCCATCCCGCCGTTGCAGCTGCCTGGCTTATCGTCATAGCAAGGCGGGCAGCGTCCCTTTTGGTCATTCGGGATACTACGGCTTTTACCGCAGTATCGCCCGGGAGGGCGGTGGTGTTCTCATCCTTCCACATGAGGATTTTTGCCCACCATTCATTGAAGATGCGGCCCCATTGACCTTCAAAGGTTCTGGGGTCCACAATTACTTTTGACAACTTGGGCGCACTAGGCCCTGCGGTTGCCCCGCTAGTCGCTGCTGGTCTAGCGGAGAGGGTTCTTACTTGGCCGACAAGAGTGCTGACCGTTGCTTCAAGATCTTTTATTTTTCCGGCTGCTACGAGGAGCCGGCTTGCTTCTTGTTGTGCCCTTGCTTCTGCCTGGGCCAGGCGGGTGA
The DNA here is from genome assembly GCA_038094635.1 of Tylopilus cervinicoccineus. NCBI lineage: Eukaryota > Fungi > Basidiomycota > Agaricomycetes > Boletales > Boletaceae > Tylopilus > Tylopilus cervinicoccineus. The sequence continues at coordinate 121,253 of JBBPUK010000033.1, read as the reverse complement.
TCATATTTACCTTTTCGCCTTCTACTGAGGCGAGGTAATTTCCTAGTTCTACCACTAGTCTTGCCCAGTCATCGGTGCCGGACGCAAGCTGGGAGATGATGTTGATAAGATCCTGAGGAAGTGACATTGTTATTTCTTTAGGTGTATTTTACTCTTTTAGTGGGCCTTAGCCAAATTCTAGACCCTAGCGGAGACTGCCTGCTAATCTCCTTCTCGTATTCCTTCCTTATCCTTTTCTTAGGTGCTGGGGGCTCCTGCACCGGTTCGGGCTCTAACGAGGGCGTGCGAGAGTTGATATCCAGCATGTACTGGCGTTCGGCCGGGGCAGGGGTTGAGCGGATGGAGGATAAAGGGGAGTTCCCGAATATCCGGTCTAACTCCTGCTGGTGGCGGAAGAGATCCCACTCGTACTGCTGCCACTCGTCGTCGAGGAAGGGGTTGTGAATGGGTAGGGGGAAAGGCTGTGGCAGTGGTGATTGTGAGTCGATTGAGCCGGTGGATGGCCCTTCGATCTCTTCTTGTCGGAAATAGCGTGCGGGGTCGACTAATAGCACGCTGCTGGCGAGGTCTCTGGGGTTGTTCTCGACCCAGGTACCTATAAACCCTACTTCTAGCTGCTCTAAATAGCCCCAGAAGGCTTCTTCGAACTGCCTCTCTGACTCCGCCTGACGTTCTCTCGTCAGGTATTCTGCTAGCTCCTCTAATTGTACTACGGGAAGATCTAGGTCGCCCTGGTCGTTCAGGTCTTCTACTACTACCCGATTGGCTACTAGAAATCGGTATACGATCTGTAGGGCTAGAGGGAGAACAGAGGGTACGGACGGCACTTGATGCCTATAAGAGGAATGTGGCTGTGCGGCCGTCCACTTGAAACTTACTTGCTCCTAGGTGATGGGTCTAGGAGGGTGCGAGGTACGAACGTTAGAGCTTGTTCTAATAATACAACCCTAAACCAGAGAGCGTCTTACTTGAGGGTAAGCTTGGTGCGTTCACAGGTCGCGGTGTAGAAAGAAGTAGAGGGGCTTGTAGAGGTGCCTATGTTATCCCTTGCTAAGGCTAGCTAGTAGAGGGGAGAACACCAAGAGAACAAGCTGAGGGCTTCAGCTCGCTCCTTGGGCTTTATATACTATCTACTTGTACAGCCACCTGGGCATGGACCAGCTACCCTAATATGGTAGATCTCCTGCTATGGTCAAACCCTTGACCCTTATCTACGCCTCATGGCGACGGCGATCAGCAATCCTGTGCTGCCACAGCGGAGATTAACTGCCACCTCCTGTGTGGCGTCTTCTATCAAAGAAGAGAAGAGAAGCATCCGGAAAGATCTGGATAAGCAGAAATTAAAGGGTGCTGGGTTAGGGCGCAAATGAAGAGCGGAAATGAAATAAACCCAATCAGGAAACTAGTTCCCGCGCATTAGGAGCGCAGTAGATTCCAGAACCTACTACCAAGGGCGACAGGTGACGGCAAAGGCCGTACTTCGTTACCTGTGCACTGTCTAGGTGGTCTTTGGACTCTTTAATACCTAGCTCTCCTGGCATCATCACGTGACTGATCACATGGGCTGCGAAATGAAGTAAACGCATCCAGGCGCGAAGGGGAAGAAAAGAAAGGAAAAATAAATAATACTGAGTGCGACATGACCGTAACATCCTACATGTACACAGGATTCATAGTACATGCATTCATTGTTCATCAGCAATCACACAGCAAAGCAATGTCCAAAGACAAGTAATGAAGAGTTAAAGGTAAGTCTTCTAACAGGAGCTGAAGCCACCACATTTCAGAGACTAGAATGAAGGGTTAGAGACTGGTTACTCTAAGGACTAGTGTGGATCTCAAGCTAAAAGGGGAGCATGTGAAGAAGGACATAATAATGTGGAATGTAGACCATGTTGACCTACTGTATATATGCTATATGGGAAAGGAAGAGACATGATGTTTTCACTTTAAAAAACATCTTCACTGAGATCTGGTGATATATTATAAGATTTAAAAATTAAAAATTAAAAATTAAAAACATAATTGTTTCTGCATTTGACAGTAGACTCAGAAAGCTTAATTGCCATTTCCAAGGTTAAGTCCACATAATAATAAACTAGGTAAATCCATTGCTTCTTGAATTCATAGAGAAATAGGATTCCAGAGCTAAGAATCAATTCCAAACAGTACCTCCAGATGAAAAGGAGTTGTGGGAAAACCTCATAAGGAATCACAACGGCCATCCAAACCGCCATATCTCATTGGGGGTTAGTTGTTAGTGGACATTCAGATTGCTAGGCCGAAAAGCCGACAGGATGGCCTTTCCACTGCTGTGGGTAATCAAACCCTCGGCTGTGGCGGAAATTAACGCTGATTCAGAGGCCATCAGTGACGAACCAGGAACCAATCTTGTACTTGTGTGCTGTGATATCGGTTGTCAGTGGCTAGTATAGATACATAGACTCACCTGGGTGACGAACGTGCCCTACACAAACCCTGAGAGCAATATCAGACTGTGCGAATGAGTCCCCCACTGATGTTCCTATCATATTTTGTCGTGTCGCTCCACTCTCTAATCTGTCTTTAGCTGCCAAACCGAAGGCCTACCTATGTTAGGCTCGGGGCAGACAGACAGGTGTGTATGAGTGAACAGCAATCGGGTACCAGCGTAGCTATCTGCTAACAGATAGGCACTGCAAAGAGAGAGTAGAATTCGGTCGTAAATGACTAGAAGCAGAGGGCCCTGAGCACAGGGCTGACAAGACGGATCGGTGGCGACCGATGCCGTGTGTGTCAACGTGGACCCTGGGAAGTCCGAACTTCGATGGAGAATAAACTACCCCTGCGTTGCTTGGCTGGTGAGAGCGCTGGGTTCACCGTTATCGATGGAGCGTCAACGTTGAGGTCGTGAATTTGGTGAGAAACGCAACTAGCAGTAATCAAAGTCAAGATGATTGCGCAAGCGAACGGGCTGGCATAGCGGGCGATGATGGTAGATACCGCCGACTTGTCCCGCAGCGAGGACTGCAGACCATCCGGTGGCGGAATACCGCGCGGCACGAGTCGGGCGGGTTGACGTTCCAGCTCCGAGCGAAAAATAAGAAGCCACGCCAATCGGATTAGATATCGCTGGCGCATATAAACATCTCCTCGTTTTCTCTCTCTCCATCCTTTCTCCATCTCATCCCTCCCAGCAAACACAATGGTGAGAGCCACCGCTGAGAAACATTATCCCCCTTGCTGACGAGGCATTCCAGGTCAACGTCGGCATCAACGGGTGTGTCTCCTCTTCATTGTAGCCAACGAGATGATCTAACGCCGTGACGGACTCTTTCGTAGATTCGGTGCGTTACATGTAAGTCTGTGGAAGAAAACGTGCCTCATCCGTTTTCAGGTCGCATTGGTCGCATCGTCGTGCGTAATGCGCTGGTTAACCCAGAGATCAACGTCGTCGCCATCAATGAGTAGGCGATTTGTCCTACCCCTGACATACATTTCCCTAATACCATCTCCCACAGTCCCTTCATTGATCTTGCGTACATGGTATGTTACTCCGAGCCTCATATGTGGGGTGTAACTGAGCTTTGTTAGGTCTACATGTTCAAATATGACTCGGTGCACCGCCGCTTTGATGGCGAGGTCTTTGCCGAGGAGGGGAAACTTGTCATCAACGGAAAGAAAATCACTATCTTTGCTGAGCGTGACCCTGCGAACATCAAATGGGGTGACGTCGGCGCTGAGTACATCGTCGAATCTACGGTAGGCAGTCACATATACCTAGAAGCTTGATGTTAATTCTGATTCCATTCCACATCAGGGTGTTTTCACCACCACCGAAAAGTGTGTGATTTTGTCGTTATGTCTATTTGATCTCATAGACAATATCCTTCGGTTAGGGCTGCTGCTCACTTGAAAGGCGGTGCGAAGAAAGTGATCATCTCTGCACCATCCTCAGATGCACCCATGTTTGTTTGTGGTGTTAACCTTGATGCATATGACCCCAAATACACCGTCATCTCTAACGCCTCCTGTACCACCAACTGTCTTGCCCCTCTTGCCAAAGTCATCAACGACAAATTCGGTATCGTCGAAGGTTTAATGAGCACTATCCATGCCACTACAGCTACCCAGAAGACAGTCGATGGCCCGTCTAGCAAAGACTGGCGTGGCGGACGTGCTGTTAATAACAACATCATTCCCTCCAGCACAGGTGCCGCGAAGGCTGTCGGCAAGGTTATCCCTGCTCTCAATGGCAAGCTGACGTGAGTAGAAACCTATCTGGTACATTTATCCGACTCGCTGATTACTATGTTAATTCTAGTGGGCTCTCTTTCCGTGTCCCCACCCTTGACGTCTCGGTGGTGGACTTGGTTGTTCGCCTCGCGAAGCCTACCACATACGAGCATATCAAGACTGCCATGAAAGAGGCTTCCAAATCCTCTGAGCTCAAGGGCATCGTTGACTATACCGAAGATGCCGTGGTCTCCACCGACTTTGTCGGCCACCCTGCTAGCTGCATCTTCGATGCAACTGGCGGCATTATGCTGAATGAAGGCTTCGTGAAGCTAATTGCATGGTATGACAACGAATGGGGCTACTCCAAGCGTGTGTGCGACCTTCTGGTATATGCTGCCAAGAGGGACGCAGCGGCTCAGGCGCAGTGAAAAAGTTATATTGTTAGCTAGGTAGAAGCGTGTAACTCCCACATCAACATCTCTTCATTTGCTTAAAAGTGATGCTTTCGCGTGCAGTGATTCCCACGAGGCGATGAAGGTGCCATCAAGGCTCTCCGACTTGGTGCTCACGCATGTCTGCCCTCGCCGTCGACTTCCCCATGCACCGCGACGACGAACGCACCAGGCAGTCGCACGACCCCCACCCTCCTCGCAGCTAGCATATACCTCGGGTCTTTCCAATCTCAATGACGACCATATGCATGCGCTGTATAAAGACCTGATGGCATTGGACATTGCCAGCCCCGCTTTCGATAATATCCCATCGCAGATTGAGCCTCCAAGTGAAACCGTCGATGCCTTACTTGCAGAATACGCCAAACGGGGGAATTCGCGAGATTTTGAGCTGTTCATATCGCGTATGACTGGTATGTTTCCGCTCTCTTCAAAGTGACTCTTTCTGTCATCGCATTTTCAGTGCCGCCGACTGAACACCAGCGGGACTTGCATGTCAAAGTCCACGTTATCGACGCATCACTATCTGCTCGTTCTTCCTCCGTCGCAACCATCCAATACTTTCCAGCCAGTGCACTTGCCGTCTTGCACCAATATGAAGCCAGCGGTCATTTCGCACCAATCAAATCGTACACCAGGGTCATCTCCGCACTTTTCAACGTGCAGACACACCCTTCTTCTGACCCGAGACTAGGACGTGCCGCTGCGCAAGCACAAGCCTGGGATCTTTTCGCCCACATGCGCTATGTCGCCCATCCCGTTCCGGATGCGCATCTGTATGCCCTGATGATTCGCGCCTGCGGGTCGTCCTCTCGATCAGAGCCTGAACGTGCCTTGGACCTTTGGATGGAGATGCAGGAGAATGGGGTCAAGCCAACGAAGGGTGCTTACGAGGCCGTCATAAAAGTATGTGGCAGAGCTGGGCCGGAGTGGCTGGGTGAGACCATGAGGCTTGCGAGAGAGATGAGCGAACAATATCCAATAACGGGCGTGAACGGGAGAAGTTTGTGGTGCGCGCTACTGGAAGGCTGCAAGCGTGCTGGTGACCTCAAGAAAGCCAGATGGATACTTGCGGAAGCTGTACGAGGCAGCAGCGATGGCGCAAGTGTTGAAGATTTGATGGTGGATGCGGAACTGATGACTCACATGTTCCACACCTATGCGTCATACAAGCCACCATTCAGAAGGGAGACTACTCGATTCATATCTCGTGATGCGGAGTCGAATGGAGAAGCATCTGCGCAAGAAACTCCTGCAGAGGAATTATCGAGCCATGGCAATTCCCCATCATATACGTCCACGGAGCAGATGCAACCAGGCGACGTCTTTCCTGATGTTCTTGCAGAAAATGTGCCCATATTCTCCCGTCTCCCGCCACAGACATCCTCCGATGTCATTGCGGAGACGCGAGCACTTTTCGACAGGATCCTGCAGGACAAATCTCTGTCCCTGCAGGAAGTGCACTATCCTCAAGGCGGCTTGCTAATGGGTAGATTTGCGCATGTGGAGCTGAGACCCGCCCTCTTAAATGCTTACCTGTCTGTATTCCACAAACACGCCAGCATAGAAGGTTCCCAGGAAGCCTTCGACTCCCTCTTCAATGGTTCGTCTAGCGCGCAGGCATTACACCCTGACGAGTACACCTACATCAATGCACTCGAGAGGTGTGCGATAGCACGCGCGGAAGATCGTCTTACAGCAACCCGATGGGCCAGGGACATCTGGCAGCGTTGGGAGGTAACAGAGACAAATAGTTTGAAAGATGGAAAAGGGAACATCGGGTCGTTTGCAAGACTGATCGAGAAGGCGCATACCGCCATGAGAAGAGTGCTTATACTGTGCGCCATTTATCAGACATTTGGATTTTGTCACCTGACTCGACGTCTCGTAGATCTGACGACATCGACGGCGCTCTGGCATTACTGCGATCATTCGTTTCCCGGTACCCACCCAGCGCGGTGCTGAAACCAATCGACTTCCAGTCAGCTTCATTAGACACAGCATCGACAGCAACATTGATTAACTCTCCTTTAAAATCAACATCTGTTCGACTGTTCGCCAAACCTCCCATCCTTTCCACCCGCACAGTACTCACAAACTCCATATCTTCGTCATCATCTACCGCGCGACCATTGGTTCGGCTTACTTCAGTTGTCACTCCAATGGACGATCGCGTACCTCCAATCATCGGGTTCAGTGACGTCGATTTACTCCACGCGAGGTTAGCTGAGCATGGAAGAATCAAGGATCTTGGATATATCAAATGGGTGTGTCTGGCGTATGCCAATGCGCTCAAGAAGAGAAGGGATGCAGTCCTCAAGGGTGCACCGAGATGAGGTAGACTAGGCGCATCATAAGAATACTATATAGTACACTACTGTTAGGTTAGTGCTGCGATCTCGAGATGCCTCTGAGGGACTCTACATTGCCCTCAACACCCGAACTTAAGCAAAGGTACGGTTGCACACACAAAGGCTCACCTCATATGCAAGCGTCGATCGTGGAAGTATATGTCTACTCATTTGCAGAGATTCGTCTGGTGCTCGTGAGGTTAGTCAAAGTAGTCAAATGTGGAGGGCGGACGTGCTAGCACGCACATTGACGATTCACGAGTATCTCGTGCGCTTCGCGGGGCAATCAGGCTCGTCAGTGCTCCCTGAATTGACGATGGGAGACATACAGGGGTTAATTCTCCAAATTTGGTTCGGGATCTACCGATGGATGACTAATCATAAATGCTTGTTTGAGAGATCTCTCGACTCTGGACAATTTGATGGCACATTTCGCGAAACCCCAGCCATTCAACTCAGCTATCCGGATCGTCAATCCAGCGGAACAATCAGACGAACAGAAACCTCCGCAAAAGAGAGGTATGTGCACCCCCTCCTCGCACTACCTTTCCACTCAACAACCTCCCACAGAGTCTCCACAGCGGCAATGCAGGAATATACTCATTTACGGGTACTGTCCTATCTCATGTCCATTCTTCGTCCGCTAATCCCCTCTGTCAGCTCCTGCAGGTTCCAAGATAAGGGCTGTATTTATTATCATCCCCCGGTACGGAGCTCGGCCCCCCCGTTTCCTACACTAACGTAGAATCCCTCTAGTCGGAGAGCACCTCCAATGCGTGAGCGATTCCATTCAACCTGTCTTTCGCACGTTAACTCTTTCCAGAGGAGCTCGTCCGGATTCTCCAGCACCAGCCGCATTAAGTGCTCAAGCAGTCAACGCTCCTGTGTTTGTACCCAAGATCGGCTTCAACACTGCTTCGGCTACATCTCCGACCGCATCTCCTCCCTCGTGAGCCTCGTGTCATTTTCCGCCTCTTTTTTTCTGAATGTACAACAAGCTCCTCCTCCACTCCTTATTACTCGGATCAGGACGTATATGATCTGTTCACACAAAAGCAATCAGCTAAAGGTTCCATTCAGCTTTACGATGAGCAGGATTTAGCAAACGAATATCAACAGGTGGAGCATCCACTTGCATACTTGTCAGATCATGTCGGTTTCTTGCGTCTACTCCTGTTTTGCAGGCTTACGCATCCATAGATGAACCAGGCTGATTTTGACCAAGCTGTCACACCTATGAGTAGCTTTTATCAAGCCACGCAATCCTTTGTACGGCAACCTGTCAGTTGTGCCCTTGTTCTCAGCCAGCCACGAATGCTTACTGATCCTCCATTCTAGCTTGATTATCATATCTACACTCGACCAATTCCCGCTCCATTTGTTCCATCGCATTTTATGTCTGACAGCGTCCGTGAAGAACTCCAGAAGCGTGCAGAAGCTGCTCATTCCATTCCGTTCCCACCCTGTAACCTACCTGACGAGCTTCAGGGCTATCATTCACTTATTCCACTCGAAACAACATCATCTGACCGGCGAAAGTTCTTCAGCTGGTTCTCTACAGTATACCGCGCAACAAATTCTAATGATGGGCTAGCTTACACTCTGCGGCGAGTCGAGAGTGTGTTCTCTCTCGGGAACGGGAGAAACATGGCAAATTGACCTGTGTAGATTTTAGACTCATGCACCAGGTTGCATTTGGCGCCATAGAAGCCTGGTCCAGAATTCACCATCCAAATATCGTTAGAATACGGGAAGCGTTCACAACGCGAGCCTTCAACGATAATTGTCTGTGTTTCACCTCATCTGCATTTCTACTGTTTTGATGTCTGCCTAACTCGCAGCTCTTATCGTATCGTATGATTATCATCCCAACTCGCAAACATTATTTGATGTGTACCTGCGCCCCAAGCCGTCTGCCTTTCCTCAGAGTAGGTTTGGAGGGACAAATATCGTCATACCCGAAGCCACACTCTGGTCATACATCATCCAAATCGCGAGTGCAATACGAGCAGCTCACGAAGCGGGGTTAGCAGTTTGCATGGTCGACTCAACAAAAGTTCTACTGACAGGAAAGAATCGGTATCTCGTTTGTATCCATGCTTTCACCTACATGTCACTTACGCAACATCAGGATACGAATTAGCTCATGCGGTATTGTTGACGTACTCATGTATGACACACGACAAGATGTGGCACTTGTTCAACAGGAGGACCTAATCATGTTTGGGAGGCTAGTTTGTGCGTTGTGTTGTGGCAGTCTCGCGGCGACGAACACACTACCGAAAGCGCTGGATATGATGGACAGGGTGTATTCTGCGGACATCAAGACGTTGGCATTGTACCTTATCTCCAAGCCTGGTCCACACAAGGTCAGCACACCTTTCAAGGCTCGAATTAATTCTAATTGCGAATCTCTCGCTGGATGCAGAGTATTGCGCAGGTCAATGAAATGATTGGAAAGAATCGATTGCTTCGTGAGATGGACGAAGCCCAGATGTAGGTACCCAGGTTACCTGCACGGATCTATACTGACTTTCTTCTTCCGGTTATAGTAGCGTCGACAAGCTCGAAAGCGGGCTCGCCAGTGAGCTTGAGAATGGCCGTCTGGTTCGGTTGTTGTGTAAATTTGGGTTCATCAACGAGCGGCCAGAGTGCGTGCTTTTTGCTGCCGATGGCTCGGGGGATTGCTCAGTCGAACTGCTAGATTTGCCCATGAACCACGCTGGTCTGAAACAGGCGACAGATATATCATCAAGTTGTTCCGCGACTACGTATTCCACCAAGTGGATGAGAACGGAAATCCTGTCGTCGACTTGTCACACGTTCTGGCTTGCCTGAACAAGGTCGGTACTGAAAGATTTACTTTAGTGCACCGTGTCATTTCTGTGACAGCTCGACAGTGGATCCGACGAACGCATCATGCTGGTCTCTCGAGATGAACAAAGCTGTCTGGTCGTAAGCTACAAGGAGGTCAAGTCCTGCATTGAAGTTGCCTTTAGGTGCGCTACAGCGTGGCCGCTGAGTGGGCTGTTGTTTACATGTTCTCATGTTGCAGTGATCTGTCGAGGGCTTCGCGCTGAAGACGATATTTACGGGTAAAATAGGTAGAACTTTGAAAAAGACGCGAAAAAGATGAAAAAACATTCGACTTGGCCAGTTACTAGTTAGTGTGAGAACTAAGCGAGGGGGTCGGTCGAGTGTGAATGTGATTGTGGGTTTGCACTGCTCCCATGCATCCCTCCCGACTAGCCGTCCTCCCCCTCCCCTACCCCCTCCTCCTCCTCCCCACCGCAAGGCTCACAATCCCGGTCTCGAGGGCACTCGCCGACAACTTGCTCGCTACTCTCGATGACTCCGACGCAGGCCAGCCAGTCATCGCAGCCATCCCAGTCCCAGTGCCCCTCGAGCCTGACGTAGCCGCGGTACCCCCTCTCGCGGCCAATGCACCCCCATCTACCCATGGCGTGGCTGCACGTGTCGTCCGTCTCGTTCGTGCCCGCACCGTGGCCTCGCCCGCTCCTCGCCATCCCTACCTGCTCTACCTTCACGGCTTGTCCCGCGTTCGTCTGCTCCAGCCGCTCGACTTGGACACCTCCACCCTCGATGCTCTCCCACAGCATGCGATCGCGTATCCCCCAGCTGATACGATACCTCCTCATGAGACTGTGGAGGCGTTCAAGGATGCCGCGCTCAGGTTACTCGACCGACTCGCCAAGGATTCTGTCCAGGCTCAACGCAAAGACGAATGGCTCAAGGTCGCATCCATGGTCGAGGAAATATCCGACCAACGCGCCGCATGGATGGCCGACCTCCTCGTCGCATCCATCTCTGGACAATACGCTGACAAACTCGGTTAGCCCAGCCCCTCTCTTTTTCGTTTTCGTTTTCTCACAACTCCATGCTACATGATCATGTCTGCTATTCTCATTTCCATGAGACAGACTTTCTCGCGGCAACTGAGGTCGAGGATCGTCTTCGCCGTGCCACCGAACTCTTTATTAAACAGCTGTCCATTTCCGAGGTCTCCAAGAAGATTGCAAGCGCTGTCGATGAGTCACTCTCTCGCCAGCAGAAGGAGTATTTCCTCCGTCAGCAGCTCGCAGCCATACAACGCGAGCTCCGTAGCCTGAATAATACCAACCCTAGTCAGATCGGTGGCCCTGGCGGGACCGGCTTTGGAGCAGGAACCTCGGGTAGCGAGTTGGACGAGGACGAACAGGCAGATGCGGATGACCTTGCAGACCTTCGGAAGAAGATCGAAGCCCTTGACGCCGGAAGCGAGGAGAGAAAAGTTGGTATTCGAGAGTGGAGAAGACTGAAACGCATTCCTCAGGGCAGTGTCGAGAATGGTGTCGTCAGAACATATGTAGGATGGTATTGTTTGCACGGGATACACATGCTGACTCAAGATCTAGCTCGAATGGTTGACGAGTATTCCGTGGCCATCTGCGCTGGCTTCCGAGACGACTGCGCAGGATGCACTCATGGACCCAGGGTTTCTGGCCAAGGCTCGGTAAGTTCTTGCTCTATCCGACACTATTCGGTTATGGTTTACTAACGAATAAAAAACCATAGCGCTCAGCTTGACGCGGACCACTATGGTCTCGAGCAAATAAAACGCCGTCTCATAGAGTTTCTTGCAGTTGTCCGATTGCACGCGATGGCGGACGAAGCTGCTCTGTCGACCCCGATCAACGTGGTCCAGGGGCCCGTGCATAGGCTAGACAAGGCTACGGCAGACCGCTCTGGTCCTGACTGTGCACTAGCCCCTCATGGAAGTGTTGTCTTGCGACATGGTTCGGCTTCTATACCTAAAACATCGGTACCGAACAGGAGAAAGGGCGTAAAAGGTCCAATCTTATTGTAAGGGACAATGACTATTCGAATTCCCAACGTTGTAGCGAATTTGCTGACCTCGTAGATTTGTTGGCCCACCTGGAACTGGGAAGACTTCACTCGGTCAGTCGATCGCAAAGGCGTTAGATCGACCCCTCCAGCGAATATCCCTTGGTGGCGTTCGAGATGAGGCAGAGATTAGGTAGTTATCCTTTCTCTTGGCACAAGGAAGAAAGAGCTCAAGTAAAACAACGCAGAGGACATCGAAGAACTTACGTTGCATCAGGCCCTGGAATGATTGTCCAGGCACTTCGAAAGGCTGGGAGGTGCGATCCTGTCATATTACTGTACGTCTTTCCCATCGCGGTAGATCGTCACGGGGACACCGATTTGACGTTTGCACAGTGACGAAATCGACAAAGTTGGTCATAACAACTTTCACGGCGATCCATCAGCTGCTCTGCTGGAGGTGCTCGACCCCGAACAGAACCACTCCTTCAATGCAAGTATAAGTTGTCGTGATGTTGCCGAGATCGCCACTTATTGGACATTTCCAGGATCACTATATTAACGTCCCCGTCGATCTCAGCCAGGTGCTCTTTATCTGCACTTCCAACACATTGGAGACGATATCTGCTCCGCTGCTAGACCGGTGTGAAATTGTCGAATTGTCGGGTTATACCTATGACGAGAAGATGCACATCGCACGACGGTTCCTCTTGCCAAAGCAAATTCACGCCAATGGACTACCACCGTCTCAGCTTCAACTTACGGACGATGTTCTACGCCACATAGCCACAGCATATACTCGTGAAGCAGGCGTACGGAGTCTTGAGCGTGCGATTGGGGCAGTTGTCAGATTCAAAGCTGTGGAGTGGGCAGAGATTCTTGATGCCAGCTCAAGCGAAGGACGGAACCACAAAGAGTGGCGCGGTATCGTCGAGGAGAACGAACTGGAAAGGATACTCGGCGTGCCCCGATGGGACGGCGAAGAACGGGAACGAGAGGAGAAACGTGGCGTTGTTTACGGACTTGTCGTCACTGGTATGGGCGAAGGAGGGATCTTGCCTGTTGAGGGCACGGCTCTCCCTGGTACTGGCAGACTCAAACTGACAGGTAGTTTGGGAGACGTCATCAAGGAGAGCGGGGAGATTGCTCTGAGCTGGGTCAGGTCCCACGCGTTCGAGCTTGGGATCACGGCCGGACGAGGCATCGACCCTCTCAAGGTTCCAGACCCAATTGACATACACCTTCATCTTCCTGCGGGGGCACAGAAAAAGGATGGCCCAAGTGCGGGTATCGCAATGGTAAGAGACCTTTCTCTTGAGCCCCTGTACCTAGGTCACTCATGATACTCAGACATGCGCTTTTGTGTCGTTACTTAGTGGTGCAACAGTTCCAAAGGACGTCGCGATGACAGGCGAGGTTAGTTACGGAGCTGCATGCATTGACATACCAACTAACCTTTCTGCAGGTCACACTTCGCGGACGAGTCACACCCGTTGGTGGAATCCGGGTGAAAGTCCTGGGCGCATACCGGGCACAGATTCGCAAGATTATTCTTCCGTGGGCAAACAGGAAAGACGTCGAACACGACGTGTCCCCCGAAATACGACGCGAGGTGCAATTTTGTTTCGTCCGGACGATCGACGAGGCGCTCGAGGCTGCATTCGGACAGGGGAGGTTGGGCTGGAGGAAGGAGGCTGTCTTGCTAGAGAGCAGGCTGTAAACTGAGGTACAACCGACATTGTTTTCGCCGATGCATTGTAATCGCTTTGTTGAGATAGATGCTGATGTACTGTTGTTTTTCATACCCAATCTACAAGCTGTTGCATGGCAACAAGCGGATAGATTGTGTGTCCCTGGTTGCGATTTATGACCGAGGTTTTTGCTCTTATCTAGGATGTCTGTCTGGATTCACCGGAGCCACCACTCGCACAAACGGAGAACAAATCCCAATTGGGTTAAGAAACCTCCTGAGGACATTCAAGCTATAGGAATTATAGTGGCAAAGTCAACGAACCGACCTTAGCTCAGTTGGAAGAGCGCGAGACTGTAATGGAAAAATTCATCTTGAGGTCGCCTGTTCGAGCCAGGCAGGTCGGATTCTTTTTTTTTTCCTTCTCTTCCTGTCATTTTTGCCATGACTAAAAGCTATTGTTTACAATCACACATTGCAGAGATGCAGGGGCAGATAGTTCCGAAATAATGAACACTTGTCAACATTCAGCTCTTACATACTATAAAAGCCTACATACAAATTACATTGTCGCCTCTGTAAGCCACTTTGAGTAGCTGTGGGCATCTGCAAGAGTTGACACCTGGCCAGTGGATGCAGACAAAACATATCTCTCGTACAATTCAACAGCCCCATTAGCTGGTAGCAACTCCCCTCTCCCAGTCCCCTTGTCAGTGCACTTCATATAAAGCCCCTGGTCTGTTGCTTCTGCCTCGCTTTGCATGGCATCATATATGAGCTGATCTTGATCAATATACCTAGAGCAACCATTAGACCATTTCAATATGATGTGGAGAATGAACGTGCCTATGATACTCGAGCAATTCTTCCTGAGGTACTTGTGGGTCGAGGAGCTGACTTGCCAACTCTCCAGTGGTTTGGGCATGCGTCTCGGCCTTGTTGTGTGCCTGAGATCTCGCACCCACGTCCGCGGAACGTATGGTTTTTCTCACAAGGTCATTGTGGGACGGAACTTGATTGCCAATCCAGCGCCTGACGCCCGCCATCAATCTATAGTCACGAGGTCAACGTGACTGAAGAGAAATTCGGACAAATCGAAACCTAGGCTGATGCACTGCACTGGCATTAATAGGCAAGAAGGGACTGTAGCTGCTGCCGTTGATGAGCTTCCTACTTCGAAATTGAGTAATCATCCCGCAGATGAAATGGTAAAACTGACCCTGGGGCCTTTAGGCTGTTCATACAATACGCAAAATGCTTGCCCAGGGAAGTAAATAAAAGTGGTCTATAATACTCGGACCAGAAATCGCCTTTGTAGATGACGAAATCTTGCAATGCCTGCAGGCACTCATCCGTGCTATATGCGGTCTCCAAGTTGTGGGGTTGGTACCATTGCCGATAATTACCCCGCGAAGGGACAACATGCCCATGATGCTCGTGAACGCCAAGGAACAGGTTGATTGCAGCTTGTTTATCAGCATCTATGTCCCCTGTAAGCGTAGTCCTCGCGTGTTATAGTGGAAACCAACCTAGTAAAGAATTAGTGTAGAAACGCCGGATGTTCTCGATTATATCGCGAGAGTGACTGTTCCAATGAGGCATGCGTCGATAGGTCTCGACCCGGTTGACAAGCGCACTTCCAGTATACTGAAGGGCAATGGCTTGTGACAAGGTGAGCGTGGAGAGGAGGTAAACACTGATGTGATGCATACTGTCACCGTGATCATGATACATCTCTGTCAACATGTTGACGGCATCCGAGTCAAATGAGAGGTTTGGATTTCCCACTACTCCAAGCGCGTAAAGTTGATGACCGAAAGCTCGTTTGCCGAACACGAATTGGGCGGCATTCGTACGATCCAAACAGTCTACACAATTCGTGCGGCATATGCCATTCTGCAAGAGAATTCCATCTCGCCACGACGGAGTATCACTGTCCCTGCAGAGCACTGAATGAGCACCTGAAGGGTCTGGCACGTTGGTGTGTACTTACGATAAAGTTTGTAAACAATGAGAGAACGGCTCGGAACCAGTGTGGAAAAAGCCGGTCATTTGGATCGATTCCTCGGCCATGTCCTCCAAGTAGCTGATGACGTCTTGTGTCTTCCTGCGGAGTAACAAGTCAAGGATAGAACTTTTGCGACGTAAAAATACATACTCTTTGTATGCTCTTGACATGTCCCAAGCGCGGTAAACCATTTTCTTGTCGTCCGGTAGAAATTGGTTCAAGTAACGCACACACTGTGTGTACTCGTCCAAAAGCTTTGATTCTCTAGGTACAGGTTCTCGCCTTTTGATAAGGTTCAGGATGAAAAGAGGGGTTCCATAACGAGCAAATAGGTCATCAAAGTGACGAGAGGCGGCTGTGTAGAACGGGTCGATGACGTTGACTGGGAGAGACGCTGAGCGAGAAAGCTAAATAGTGATCAAGAACTGACTTTCAATCGGAGGACGGGGATTCATGGCGGTGGTATCTTGTGTCCAATAAATGGGAATACTTCCTCGGTACTGCAACAACATCGTGAGCAAAGAGGAAGTGAGTCGACACCACGGCATACCTGCACATAGCTGGTATACCGTGGACTCGGCTGCCTGGAATGACACTGCTCGAACGGAAAGTAAAACGGCGTGGTTAACGCCTCTGAGACGATTTGCTCCGTCTCGACTTCGTTCGCGACATTACCCTGGAGGGTGATGAGAAGAAGTTGCAGGCAAGAAATGATGAACGCTGACCTCTTCGTTGACACCCCTGGTCAAATACCTAGCTCCTGCATAATGGCGAGAGCGGCGAGCGATCAGGGTAACATAGATTACACGACCGAGAACGTTCAATTCTGTGCAACGAAATGCTAGAGTTGAGTGGAAGCGAAGCGAATAACACTCACTGGCCTGGTCGACATGGCCGTGAATGAGCGGAATCAACCAAGCGTGGACTCCTCGCGGCGCTGTCTCCGTGAAAGGGCACGACAACATGTAAAAGTTCCAAACATAGCGATCGTTGAATGGCCACGGAGAGTCACGATATCGGTCCGACTTTGTGAGATTGTCCTGGAGGGTCGACGTGATGCCGTACGAGTAGCTGTTGCTGTGCTTGAGTGATGTGAGTGACCGGAGAGAGAAGAGTACCTGAAGTAGAAGTTCTTGGACATGTCGACTTGCTTGAAGATGTTGAGCAGCCGTTGTTCCTCCGCGGGCTTCTCGATCTTGTGATTGGAGGAGACGGGTATTATGTCTGTGCTTTCGCAGTGATAGAGGTAGTGACCGCCGAGAAGGGCGACGACGGAGCGCTTGGAGATGACGATCATGTACCACCCTGCGGTGAACTTGACGAAGCCTGGGGTGCGCGCTCAGGCGACCGGGGCGGGGGCGGGGCGATGGAAGAGGGCTCACCCGCGACGCCCGAGACGACTCTGTCCTTGCCTATGCCGCCAGAGCCCTTGTTTCCGTCGTCGAGCATCCTGAGCACATTGCTCATCTGCTTTCCGCTGTAGTCGGTGTCGTCCTCGACGACATCGAGGTCTGTCTGGGAGGTGCGGTCGATCTTGACGATGCGATGGCGCGAGTCGGACGCGTTGGACGCGACGATGTAGAACCGAAGCTTGTTCTCGTACAGAATGAACTTGTTGAACACGCTCGCCATGGCGGGGGAGGAGATGATGTCATCCCTCCTATCCACACTCACTGAAAAGCCCTGCGCTCGCTCGCCTCCTCTTCCGCCCACCATGTTCTTCCTCTGCCACGTCCTCCTCCTCGCCGCCCTCGTCCACGCCGCCAGCTGGTTCTCCAGACAGCCAGAGTACGCCAGGTGGTCCGACGCCGACCTGCGCGCCTGGCTCGCACACCACAGCATCGCCGTCCCCGCCTCCTTCGACAAGCCCCTCCTCTGCGACCTCGTCGACGCCAACTGGAAGACCACAGCAGATGCCGCGCGCCAGTGGTCCTCCGGCCAGTATTCCAGCGCCCAGCGCGCCTTCCAGCACATCAGAGACGACGCCCTCGACACCTGGGACGAGAGCAGGCTCAGGGCATTCCTGCTCGAGCAGGGCGTCGTTGCACCCCCGGGCCCCCGCGAGCAGCTTGTCCTTCTCGCTAAACACAGGTACCGTGCGTACACCGATGCTGCTGCGCTCTACTCCTCCCTTGCCTCCGCGTCAGCCTCATCTGCCTATGCCGGCGCTACGGACGCAGCCCACGCCGCATCCCAATGCATCAGCAGCGTCGCAGCCCAGGCAACGCACGAGGTCGCGCGCGCGTTCGATGCCTCAAAGGACTTTGTCTACTCCACTTGGGATGACAGCCATTTGCGAGCCTGGCTAGAAGAACATGGCATTGCCGAGGCAAAAAGTGCAACAACAAGAGACGAGCTGGCAAGCCTTGCCAACGATTATTACCGCAAACCAGGCTCTGCGGTGTGGGAGAGCTGGAGCGATTCGTACATTGTAAGCGTAAACGTGTACCTCCCTTCGCTCACCTCCTCTAACGCTGCTCTAGCGGGAATGGCTTGTTGCTCACAATCTCCTGAGGCCCTCTGACACACCCTCTCGTTCGGGCCTTCTCGGAGAAATGAAAAAATACTACTACAACTACGCAGACAGCGTGTGGAACACGTGGTCCGACTCTCAATTGAAAAGCTGGCTTGTCGATCGCGGCTTTTTGAAGGGCGATGCGGAGAGAAAGCGCGACGAATTGGTCGAGATGCTCGAGTAAGTATTGACTCTCATTTCTAACAGTCCGGACTACACGTTCATTATGCATCAGAGAGTACTACCTGTCTGCGTCTGACACTGTATGGGGGGCATGGACTGACTCGGACATCCACGAATGGCTCTTGGAACGCGGATATCTAGAGAATAGACACGACGTGAAGAGCCGGAAGGACCTTGTTGCGTTGATGAACAGCAAGTGAGTAGCGACTAGCCTCTCGCACTGAGTGTGTCTGATTCATCATAGATGTTCCGATGCGTCGACAAAAGCTGCTTCCTATCTTGTGTGGCCAGACGCCCGTTTGCGTGCCTACTTGCGCGAGAGGGGTGTCAGCGAGGGTGTACTCCCGACCAATAGACCTGGGTTACTGCGTATGTCTGACATGGTGACTCCCCGTGTTTATCTGAACCGTCTGCGCAGAGGAGACTCGTATTCGCTGGGTGCAGACTTCCAACTGGGCAGAAAGCATCTACGCGAGGCTCAAGGATATCGTGAACAGCTCCGTAGAGGCTGCGGAGGAGAAGGTCGCTCGAGTTCTCGAGGTACTGTGAATTGACCCGGCCGTTGCATCGACTGACGAATCCTGCTTGCGGTGCAGGTTTTGAGTGGGCACTCGCGCGATGCCGAACATTATGCATCGGACAAGATTGGTGAAGCGGGTGAGTGCGCGGACACGAAGAAGACCCGTGCTTGGAGTTGGGGGTCGCACAAGGTCGATCAGGCAGAGGACGTGAGGCAGAGAGGAGACGAACTGTAGATGACGCTGGACCTTTGCGACCTGTACTTTAACGGCCAAAATGTATTTGCATGCGTTCGTCCCCGAGCTGGTCCGAGATGGGAATGCGATACAAGTCGGAAGTAACCGCGTCGGGGGACCGATAAAGAACGCCATCCAATCTTGCGAGTTTTCCTGTCTCCCAAACCCTGGTCATCATGGTCAAAGCTGTCGTGCTCGGTGCTGCAGGTACTCTACCACTCCATCACTCTGGCCAGCGCTGACGACGATCAGGTGGTATTGGCCAGCCCTTGTCCCTCCTGCTCAAATCGAACCCTGCTGTGACCCAGGTATTCCATCCGATCAGCCTTCTCCATCGCTACTTCTCTTAGTACCTGCGAAACAGCTCGGCCTCTACGATATCGTCAACACACCAGGAGTCGCTGCTGATTTATCTCACATCGCAACCCCCGCAAAGGTCGAGGGGTACCTTGCGCCAGATGACGGACTTAAGAAAGTCCTCACTGGAGCAGACGTTGTCGTCATCCCCGCCGGCATCCCGAGGAAACCAGGAGTGAGTGCGCTGTTTCCTTCCGTGCTGGCGACACCAACATATCATGTCTCTGTAGATGACACGGTACGTGCCCTGAAGGAATCTGTCCGATGACTAACGGTAGTTGTTGGAAACTGGCAGTGACGACCTCTTCAAGGTTTGATTGGTTTGATTGGTTCATCGCCCTCTAGTGGCTGACAACACCCAGATCAACGCCGGAATCGTGCGCGATCTTGCTACAGGCATTGCGATCACCGCTCCGAAAGCATATGTACTCGTGATTTCCAACCCCGTAAACTCCACAGTCCCTATCGTTGCTGAAGTTTTCAAGAAACACGGAGTCTTTGATCCCAAGAGGTAGTGTCGAATCGCGCGTTCTTTTTGGATGCTCTCCATCCCATCCCCAGAATCTTTGGTGTTACGACACTGGATGTCGTTCGTGCGTCGACATTTGTGTCTGAGATCTTGGGAGACCGCTCTTTGGCGAGCTCTATCACGATCCCTGTTGTCGGCGGTCACAGCGGCGTCACTGTCTGTACCAGAGCTCTCAGTCAGATTTGCCCAGTTACTGACCAAGGCCCACGATAGATCGTGCCTCTTCTCTCGCAGTCTTCGCATCCTCTCCCTCCCGACTTCGGAGAAGCCAACCTTGCCACCCTGATTAACCGTATTCAGTTCGGGGGTGACGAGGTCGTCAAGGCCAAGGACGGTGCAGGTTCAGCTACTCTTTCAATGGCCTTTGCCGGCGCGGAATTCGCAGGAAAGATTATCCGCGCGGTGAAGGGCGAGAAAGGAATTGTTGTACCGACCTACGTGAACCTCGCTGCGGATCAAGCTGGTGGTGATGCTCTCAAGAAGGAGCTCGGTAAAGACGTGGAAGTGGAATACTTTTCTGCACCTGTGACACTTGGGGTGCGCTAGCTGTCCTTGTTTGACCTCGGTTGCCTGACCTGACTTTGTCCAAGGCCAACGGTGTAGAGAAGATTGGGTGTCTCGGAAATACTACGGACGCAGAGAAGGCACTTATCGCGGCTGCCCTTCCAGAGCTTCTGACCAATATTGAGAAAGTGAGTTGCACCTGCTCGCTCTGAGTTCTTTGCTCAACTTGTGTTAGGGGATTTCATTCGTAGAGACTCCCAAGCTTTAGATGACTGATGCAGTGTTGTACACATCATATGTAAAAGCTGGCGGTGTGCGCGTACACAAATGAATTCTTAGAGGGATATCTACGCACGTGATATGAACGCGTCAAGTTCATTCTCCACGTGACTGCTCTCTCTCTCTCCAGTTCGTAGCAAAGTTCAAACGTCTGACCACGTTCATGTGGTCCAAGATCAGCAGCGCCCTCAAGCCACGGGAGGGAAACGACAGCGACCCAGATCATTCCGATGCCCAGTCAGCTGCACGCCGTTCTCCACCCGATCCTTTTCGTGTAGATGCCACAACGTATTACTCCCATCAGACGCCCCCTACCCCTCCGCCAGGCGTACACTCGCGCACTGCATCCCGCGAGGAGGACATCATCTGGTCCCTCCGCACGCAGCTCGCACTGCAACGGGAGATGTGTGCCCAGTTCGAGATCGATCTGGCCGCCCGAGATGAACTTGTTGAGGCGCTGACGCTGCGACTCGAAGTCTCGGAGAAGGAAAACGACAAGCGCAAGAACGTGGTCCGCTCGTGGAAGAAGAAGGCTGCAGACTTGGAGAAGATGTGCCGCCACCTGGAGGAAGAGGTGGACAACAGCCGTCGGGAAAGCATGGAGAGGTGCATCATGGACGAGGCGAGCGGGGAAGCACTGCGTCAGCTGCATCGGCAGATTTCGCAGCTCGAGCGGGAGAGGAACGACATCGAGTCGGAGCGCACCTCTCTCGCACAGAGGGTGGAGGATGCGAAGGTCGAAATAACCAGGCTCAGAGAACATCTCGGCAACGAGGACGGGAGTGGCGGGGAAGTAGTACGTCAACTCCAATACGAAATATCGCAACTGGAACGGGAGAAACATGGCGTCGAAGGGGAGCGCAATAATCTGGCTCAGGCGCTAGAGAAGGCGAACGCAGAGGTCACGAGCCTTCGAGGAGAAATCAGCGCTACAGACGAGGCCAGCATCGAGGCGTTGCGGAATCTACACTCCCAGATTTCACAGCTTGAACGAGAGAATACGGATCTCGAAGCAGAGCGTGTCGCTCTAGCGCAGGCGAAGAAGATAGTAGAGGCAGAAACCCACAAATTGCGAGAAGAGCTTGGCACCGTAGGGGATACGAACAGCGAGGCTTTGCGGGAGCTGCGGCATCAGATCTCGCAACTGGAGCAAGAGAAGCACAATATCAACGTGGAGTATAATTCTTTGGCGCAGGTGAAGGAGGAAGCAGATGGCGAGAATGCCAGGCTGCATGAGGAACTCGATACTTCAAACGAAGCGAATAGGGAAGCCCTCCGCCGTCTCCATGACCAGATTTCGCAACTCGAGCAGGAGAAGAGCGAGGCCGAGACGGAACGCAATGGTCTAGTACAAGCGGTGGAGAAAGCAGTGACAGACGTTCTCAGGCTTGAGCAGGAACTCAATGCCACGAATGAAACTAGTAGGGAGGCTCAGAAACGGTTACATGATCAAGTATCGCAGCTAGAACGGGCAAGGGGAGATGCCGAGACCGAACGGGACGACTTTTCATCAGAGATTGCTCGGCTGCGTGCTCATATCCAACAACTGCAGAAAGATAGTGCAGTTATGGAGGTTACGATTGTTCAACTAAATAAACAACTCGATCAAGACAAGGAGGACATCGATGGCCTTAATATCGCATTGGAATCGAAGCAACAGGAACTTGAACTGGTGCGTATTAACCCTTTGAGACAGTCTGAGAGGTTCACGCTGTGCTCTACGTCACTTCAGGTCAAACGCAAACACGGAGTACGGGGTCCTGTGAGTTCGACTTCTGGTCGAACAAACGCAGTTCCATCCACTGCCGGAAAACTGGTTGCCCCACCTTCGACAGCATTGCGAACATCCGCCGTTGATACCCGAACTTCGATGTCCGTTCTCCCGAGAGTGCCCTCCACCCTAGGGAGGGCTGCAAATACCAGACTACCTGTCTCTGGTGCATTGCGACGAGCGTCTAGTTCGAGCACCGAGTTCAAGACCAAGTTGTCCAGTCGAAGACTCAGTGTTGCATCTACTCCGAGCTCGACAGACGATAAAGAAAACGCCTCTACACCTGTAGCCCTGAAGCCTCCAAGGAGAACGATGGTTCCGGCCTGACATCTTCCGTCAGACGGGTCATATCTCTTGTATTTATCGTTCATACCAGGTTTATAGCTCATTCTCCCGCTTCACGGCATCCACTTGCTCTTGGACACCTCATTAGTTCTACTTTCTACACTGTGAATGTCCCAGTTCCGCACTTATCATCACTTCATTTTGCATTTATGATGCATATTCATCTTTATCTGCCATTCCATGTGATTCATAGGTTGTATGCCTAGGTTCTACTCGTGGCATATGGTGCCGTGTTAACTGTATCTACTACGGTTGAATGTTATCTCATACTGACCCTGTCTTTCGTCATGTACAGCCATTGTGTCTTGTACATCTTTCGTTGACCAGTTCAAGTTGACCAGCTGTTCACGATCATGATTCGGACTGCTGTCTATTGTCGACCAAGTGTCTTCCACCACGGCGCGGTCAGCTGCGCTGTACGTGCATTCCGCACCTCGATTGTTCGTCCAGGCAGTCAGAGAGCCATAGTATACAGCAAAAACGGCGACCCGTCCAATGTCCTTTCCGTAGTCAGCATCCCAGATCTCCCTTTCCCCGCTCCAGGAACCGCGAACGTCCGTTTCCTGCTTTCCCCCATCAACCCTGCCGACATCAATGTCATCGAAGGCGTCTATCCAACGCGACCCTCTCCAAGTCCGGACCTGTCGTCCGATGCGTGTCCGGTGTTTGTCGCTGGGAACGAGGGGGTAGCGGAGGTCCTTTCCGTTGGGGATGGCGTCACGGGTCTGAAGGCGAGGGATTGGGTGGTCATGACGAGGCCGCAAATGGGGACTTGGGCGTCGAGCAGGAACGTTCGCGTCCAGGACGTACTCAAGGTGGATTCTTCGGGATTGAGCGCGGTGCAGGTTGCAACGCTCACCGTACGGGTATTCGCTGAAGGCGGTCCACTGGTAGACTGACGGCAGCCTCAGGTGAATCCGCCCACTGCTTATAACATGCTTCACGACTTTGTGCAGCTGAACGAAGGCGACTGGGTGGTACAAAATGGAGCGAATAGCGCCGTGCGTGGTATCCGGTATGTCTGTCTCTGCAAGTGCTAACGATGCAAGCAGGTCGGGCAAGCAGTCGTTCAGATAGCTGCCTCCATGGGACTCAAAACGATCAACTTCATTCGCGACAGGTGAACTCGGTCTGGATTTGTGCGAGTTACAGCTGATGTGGGAGGTAGGGACGACGTGGAATCCCTGAAATCACATCTGAAAACCTTGGGGGCAACTCATATCGTGACCTACGGCGAGCTGTCAGAAAGGACTTTTGCAGCCACCTTTTCATCTTGGACGCAAGGCAAGGTAGGGTCCACCTTTGTTGTGTGTCGATCCATGCTTGAACCTGCTCTTAGGACGTCAAACTGGGGCTCAATTGCGTGGGCGGAAAAACGACGACCCAGATGGCACGTTTGCTTGGTGAAAATGCACACCTAGTATCCTATGGGGCCATGTCGAAAGATCCCTTGTCGCTGCCGACGTCGCTTTTCATTTTCAAGAACTTGACTTGTCACGGATTTTGGCAGTCACGATGGTATGATCAGAAAACGCTTGGCGAACGCCTGCAGATGATGCATGCCCTCACTGGTCTTATGCGGCAAGGAAAGGCTAGTCTCATATCCATATTTTGCTTGCCTTTGTTGGCTGATCACCGCACAGCTCGACAGCCCGGAACACGAAATTCTGGTGATCAGAGGTCAAGAGTCGGACTCGGTAGCCGAAGAGAAAGTGTGCACTGCGATTTCTCGCTTGGCCAATGGGAAGTACGGGAAGAAGGTGCTGTTGAAAGTAGAAGAAACGCAGTGATGTCGTCACTCCAGATTTAATTTCCACCGTATTTACATAGATCGCTACCTGCAATTGATGTGCACGAACAGGGAGTGGTGAAGCTACATATATTATTCCAGAATGTCAGGTAGGGTACCTCAAAGGACGTGCTCAGAGCGGGTCATTTGGCTGCGGAATGGTAGTCTCGGGATAAATCTATCTCCCCCTTCAAGTGGACATTCGTGATCTTGACCTGTCTTTGCCGAGGGACTGAACGCTTTCCTTTTTTCTTGGTCGTCGAAGGCGCCTTGGGTATGGGGGTCTCTGTTGCAGTAGCCTGCAACCCCTCTGCGCAGCTGTAAAAGACATCTATGTGGGATGAGTATGTACACACCTGACGCAAGTGCTTTGAGTAAGTCAACGTCGTTTGGCACTTTGAGCTGATGCCACAGATCAAGAAATTCTGTGTACGTGTGTCAGGTGCATCGCAGATGAGCGGATGTCATTTGTATGACATGTTACCCTTCTCGATCGGTTTGCCTCCACTTTCTTCGTCGGGTTTGATTTCGTTCCAAAACACAGTTCTCAATTGTCCGTCCTTGACGGTGCGGGTGACAAGGACTTCGCCCTCCTTCTCGAGCTCTTCGATCGCCTGCGGAGCTTCCTTCCAGGACTCTTTCAGCGCGCGGACAGGGATGCCGCCACCTTTGCGAGTTTGGCGTTGTATTTCTGTCAGCAGCGCGGCTTTGTTGCGAAAGTTGAAATCATGCTTGACACGGTTCAGCCTTTCGTGCACTGGAGGCACTCGCAGAACCTACACGGTAAGAGTAAAGATCTGTTTTGGGGTCGTATTGGATGCGGTCGTGGGACTTGAACTTTTCCAGGAGGACCACATCAGTATCCAGAGGCGTGTTGGTCACGATTGCAATGTCCTGCAATCTCATCGGGTTTGGGGTGGACTGAACGTCAAGTCAGCCTCGATGTCAGGCAGACGGGCACCCGAATCACTTTGAGGTAGTCGAGGGCGTACACGAGCTGTGTGTTGACATTGGCCGCAGGCTGGGAGTGCCAGGACGCGTAGTCCTGGCGGTGCAGCACGCGCTTGAACGCGTCGGCATCCTTTGCGAGGGACGACATGACGGTCGCGGACAGAGCGTGCTTACGCAAGCAAAGTTGGGTCGGAGCTGTGGGTGTTTCCGTCTTGATACGTCGCAGTCGTGATCGCGCTATCGCAACCCAATCTATCAGTTCATCATGGTGAGCCCGGCGTCGTCCACGACGTCCACGCAGCCAACCAACGAGCGTCACAGGCTTCCGGTGTCCAGGTCGCAGACGGTTGCCTCACCACGTTCCGAGAACTCAAATTGGGCAAGAAGCACAAGTACATCCTCTTTAGTCTCAACGACAAATCCACAGAGATCGTCGTTGCAAAGACGTCCACCGAGCCCGACTACGAAAAATTTGTAACTGATTTGCCTGAGAATGAGTGCAGGTGGGCAGTCTATGACTTTGAATTCGAGACGGACGGAAAGAGGAACAAGCTCTGCTTCATCTCCTGGTCAGTGGCGTCTGTGCAAATGGCGGCCTTGTCTGCTGGTTCTCATCTGCCGCGGGATTCATCAGGTGTCCAGAAACGGCCAAAGTTAAACAAAAGATGGTGTTCGCGTCCTCGCGAGACGCTCTGAGGCGAAAGCTGGATGGCATCGCGGTTGAGATCCAGGGCACCGACTTTACCGAAGTCAGCTACGAGACCAGTCAGTCTGTCGGCTTCCTGGATGGCACCTGTGTATGCTGATCTCGACCTGCCGCAGTTCTCGCGAAAGCTAAATCGGGCGCCCGCTGATTTGGCTACCACCACTGTATTTGTCCCACATTCCTAACCTTGCTGTATTCTCTGTGAGTATACATGGCCCGAGTCGATACTACACGGAAGTGAAGTGACTGGCGTCGAGTCGCTGCTGCATCTTGCTCGAGTATGTCCTACTCATATCAGCCCTGTACGATGCTGCAACTATCCCATGGCCCACACGCTGCTCTGTATGTCTGTCAGTGAACCGCACCCTGCCTGGGTTCGTAGACTAGTACTTGATTAATCGGCCCTGGGTTTCCCAATCGGGCAGTCGGTGCAGGGCACATTCCCCCGCCCAACCTTGGATTCAGCCTCTGACAGCGAGAGTGATCGTCGCGGATTTCTTCCTGCGGCCATCCTCATCCAGGCTCACCGCCGTCTCCACCTCGACGCCGCACATTCACCCCGGGGCAGAAATACCCCCCGCGCGCACAATGGCACAGGCCGCAATTGCCGCTCCCTCCAACGTCCAGTCGCTGCCCTTCGTCCACGCCCACAACCAGCGTAGCAAGCATGCCTCAAGGCACCGTTTCTTCGTCGTGGAGCTCTCTCAAGCCCTATTTGACTTCGTCATTCAACTCCTCCCGACCGCAGAGGAGATGGCCGTCAAGGAGGACGTCCGGAAACTACTCGAACGCTTAATCCGTACCATAGAACCGAGCAGCCGTCTGCTGTCCTTTGGAAGCACCGCGAACGGCTTCAGTCTTCGTAATTCAGGTCACTTCCTTCCTTCCACCGCTGCACCCGGCGTTGATCCCCTCCCAAGATATGGACCTCTGTTGCCTCATCGATTCGGATGAGCGCCTCTCCGCCTCCGACCTCGTCACCATGCTTGGTGACCTCCTTGAACGTGGTTCGTCTCACTTTTGCGACTGCCATTCCTTACGCCCGCTCATGCACACTCGCTAGAAACCAAATTTCATGTCAAGCCTTTGCCCCATGCGCGCATTCCGATCGTCAAGTTATCCTTGGACCCCTCCCCGGGGCTCCCTTCAGGTATTGCGTGTGATATTGGTTTTGAGAACAGGCTGGCACTAGAAAACACACGCTTGCTGATGTGTTATGCCATGATTGATCCGACTCGTGTCCGCACGCTTGTCCTGTTCCGTACGTCTCCTTACGCTGCCTGTTCATGCCACGAACTCAACGAGAAATTCTAGTCAAGGTTTGGAGCAAGCGGAGGTTGGCACTCCTGCTTGTCACCATGTTCGGTTCCTTTGTCTCACCTACCTTCTACCCCAGGAAAATCAACTCGCCGTATCAAGGGACATTGTCGTCTTACGGTTATGTTCTCCTAGTTATATATTTCCTTATTCATGTCAAGAACCCTCCGGTCCTTCCGAATCTTCAGCAGATGCCACCATTGCGCCCTATCTCCCATGTGAGTTCCGAATATTGACGTTATTCTCATGCTCATCCTATTTAGGAGGATACGCATATTGGCGGTTACAATACATGGTTAGAATCTCGACTACTTCTTGGGAACACTACATTTACTTAATTCCTTTGTGCAGGTTCTTCGATGATATCGAGCTCCTCTGCCAACGTTGGCATTCATCTAATACGGAAAGTGTTGCTGAGCTGTGCGTTCCCATCTTTCTTGATATCCAATGAGTTTGATCATCTAGGCGCATAGTTTAATTGATTTCTTCCGCTACTATTCGCGTGATTTCTCGTACAATACTGGTGTTGCTTCAATACGTGCTGGATTGCTCAAGAAGGAAACCAAAGGATGGCAAAACGACGTATGTCAAGGAAACTTCACTCTGCCTCTGGTGCTTACTCTTCATATCAGCTTTCGAATTCAAAGTTCAACGATGCCAGGGAACGAAACCGCTTTTGCATAGAGGTGAATCGTCAGTCCTCATCACATGATGTAATGTATCCATGTCTCTTCAGGACCCTTTTGAAACTGATTTCAACGTCGCGCGATGCGTCACCAAGGAAGGTTTATATCAGGTAGCTGCGAGTCCCAGCTTCTGGCGAACAGTCAAATTTACTCCGCCCGACAGATTCGTGGTGAATTCATGCGTGCGTCTCGGATTCTGGCAATGCGGCCACGTGCGATACTTGCGCTGTCTCAGCTCTGTGAGGAGAAGGTCGGTGGCGCATCTCCAGCTCCGCCTGCTTCGCTCTTTGTACCCCCCCGGCTATCACTCCAACCACCAGGCTCGTTCAACGCTGGAACCAGTCCCATGCAATCAAGGGGTGTATCCTCGGAGCGCCATTCCCCCCGACGCGAGTTCTTTGAGCCTGAAAAACGAGAAACGGCAGAGCATCATATGCCTGAACATATGGCTCCTAAGCGAAGCCAATGGACTAGCCCGCCCCCTCCTGAAGCCTCCCCCGAGCATCACGCGATATTCCGGGATCAGCTTGATCAAGGCATCGCGCTTGCAACAGCTTCGGCTTTCCCCAGAGAGTGCGCTACATCTACCGCATCAGGTGATAGCCTTGAGAATCTGAATGACGAGGAGAGTCACTCAGAAGCTACTGAATCTGATGATCTTCAGTCTACTCGATCATTTAACGATTGTTCCTTGGGCGAGCCACCTTCTATGATTGCTCAGCTATTGAGTTCGAGAGGCAGGTTGACCTCGAGACCCGCAGACCCGCCGGATGACAGGACCGACCAGGAGGCTTCACAGAAGGCCGATCTTATGCGACGCTCCCATTCTGGACCACCGGGTCGTAAAGCGGCCAATCGTTTCTCGTGGCCGTCGGTTGCACACCCTTCTCCTATTCTCTTTCAAACCTCGTCGCCCACACGTCCACACCATCTCCACGTTCAGATTCCTCCCCTGGCTGCTGACACATCTACTGTATTTTATGAAACCACGGCGACGCGATGTCGCATCTCACAACCATTCCCCAACGTACAAGAACATACGGTCAATGTCACACTCAATACATACCCTACACCTGGATCTCAATTGTCATCTATGTCATCATATCAACTTCGCGCAGGCGAGCTTGGGGAGGGTATCCCCCCGTCTCTCGAGCACGATTTATCGGCCGTACACCTGTCTGATAGTGGCTTCTCCGGCGACGGAAAATTGTCAGTGACTGGATCACCATCATCGGCGTACGCGCACATCTCCTCTCCACACAGCCGTGCTCCGTCGGTCATTACGACCACACACCGTCTGGACCACTTTTCGGGACCCAACTCGCAATCACCTTTGTCCTCACCTTCCTTTGCTCAGCTTGCTCAGCGTCACCTCAATATCTCGAGTGGGAGGATGAAGTCGAGGTCACCTTCCCGATCTCCGTTGAAAACGAATATCCTGGAAATGCCTGGAGGTATGGAAATGAACATGAACTTGGCCTCTTGTCCCTACCCAGCTTCGTATTTCAATTACCCCTCTACGCCGTCCTCGAGCTCCATGTCACCGTCCTCCCCGGCGACACACGACGAGCCCGCATCACATTCGTCACCGCAGCTACCAATGCACATTCCTGTCAAATTAGGCAGCCAGTCGGGGCTGAAGCCATCCATGAATTTGGGGCAACCACATACGATACCCTCTACCCGTGGGCCCGCGAACCTCGCGGGATCACCGCGAAGTGTAATGCCACTCCGATAACCCAGACGGGCCTGTATAGGGACAGATGTCGAGCGAGTTGCCATTCTTTTGCACCGGACACAGCACACAAACACTGGCTGGCGCAATGCGAGACAGGAAGCCACAAGCTGGAGATCGTTGCGCTTGCAAGGGCTCCATGTAACCCCTCTACTACAGCAAAGAGAACAGGATTGAAGTACACGGCCGGAATCATTGTTTGCTCTGCTAGTGGTACACTACACTACCCTCACAGCTTGGCGGTCGGGTAGAGACATGTGCATGATCATTATTATTCTTGTGCAATGAAAGGATTTGCAATTTCTTCAGAGCCATCAACGGGGCTCAGTAGCGTGATGGTTGGGCCACGAAGGACAACCAAGCCTAGCGTGCGTGTGTGGGGTTCGGGATCTGATCGCAAAGGACATCAGATCGCAAGCATTGGAGCGAAGACTTGGCCACCTTGGAGCTCCTCTTTGACCTCGTCCAGCACGAGGTTGAGTAACTGGTCGTATCCCTTCAAGATGCCAGTGACTGAGGGAGAGTCAGCATGTCTACACAGTCGGACGACGGGAGGGGGCGTGCCCTCACGACCACCAGTAAACTTGACCCGTATCCTCTCGTTGACGTATTTCGAGAGATCGAGGATGGCTTCGCGCTTGCTCTTACTTGCGTCTCGTCAACATGAATGGCCGGGGGTTGGCAGAACGCTCACTTTGCCTCGGCACTGGGTGGGGCTGGCTTTGCGCCTCGGACGGCAGAGGTGCCACGGCCACCACGAGCAGCACTGCGCGCCTGTGGGGGGGGATTGGACGGGGCGAGGGCAGCACGGACCCGATCTGCCATGAGTACGGGTTTGCCTGTGCGGTCGTGGTGGCACTCGAGCGCGATATAATAATTTAATTTTTGAACAGCCGCTTGCCGCGCGACTCGTCCTGTCCTCCTCCGCCCACGACGAACACCCACCGCACAGACATCAGACGCACGCCCCCACCGCCCTTGACGTCCCCGTCTACCCGCCCATCGACGACGCCCCCCACGCACAATCAGGCCCTGATCATGAATGCCAGCGAACTCCTAGCAAATACCCTATCGCCCGGTGCGCCACTCTTCTGCAGCGACCAGGCCGGTGTGCTCACCTGGTTCGTCTTGGGCAGACGCGACTACGCGTCAGAATGCCACCCAGCAGCTCGAGAGTGCCTCGAGAGAAAACTACGTATGTCTCAGATCTCGCCTCCCCCCGCAGGACCCCCCTCCCCCCATTGACCCCCGATCCAGCCAGCGTACATGGCCATGCTCTCCGCCGAGCTCGCGAACGAGAACTCGCAACTACACACCCGCAATGCCGCAGCGCTCGCCCTTAAAAACGCCTTGTCTGCTCGCGTACGTAAACGCGTCGTTGCCTCTCCCTCCATGCGTCATTACGTTTGTTATCCAGGAAGCGGCAAGGCAGACTGAGTTTGCATCCAGATGGATGGCGTTCGACGCCGTCGCAAAGAGCAAGATCAAACAAGAAACCCTCGTCACTCTTGCCTCCCCCGTCGCTAAAGCGGGCTCTTTCGCTGCTCAAGTGGTCGCCGCGATTGCAACAGTAGAACTTCCACATGACCAATGGCCAGATCTCATCGAGTTACTCCTCGGCTTTGTCAACAACTCCACCAACATGAATCTTAGGATCGCTACGCTCCAGACCATCGGCTACATCTGCGAGTCGATTGTGCGTCATCTGACAGATAACCGCCTTATCTCACCTTATTGTTCCTCTAGAAACCCGAGATATTGAGTCTGCGATCAAACGAAATCCTGACTGCGGTGATCCATGGCGCTCGCAAGGACGAGCCTTCTTCGGATGTTCAGTTGGCTGCTGTGCACGCATTGTACAACTCTCTCGAGTTTGTCCGCGAGAACTTTGAGCGCGAGGTGTGTCGTGTGTAAATGTCTGTGTGCTACTTGACGCTTCGACAGGGCGAGCGTAACTACATAATGCAAGTCGTGTGTGAAGCTACCCAGAATCCTTCAGTAGCTGTCCAAGTTGGTGCATTCGAATGTCTAGTGAAGATAATGGCTCTGTATTATGACAAGATGGCGTTCTACATGGAACAGGCACTGTTTGGGGTGTGTCGCCACAGAATGCTTGACCTTCCTGTGTACCGACGCTTTACTTTTAGCTGACAGTCATGGGCATGAAGCACAACGACGAACGTGTGGCATTGCAGGCCGTTGAGTTCTGGACGACTGTGTGCGAAGAAGAAATTGAGCTTGCTCACGAAGCACGCGAGGTGATCATATTCTCCTATGCTGCATCACCTCGCTCATTTCTCTCAGGCTGCCGACTATGGCGAACCCCCAGAGGTCGAGTCCAAGTTTTTTGCAAAGATTGCGTTGCCGGAAGTGATCCCCGTGCTTTTGTCCCTTCTCACACGTCAAGAGGAAGACGCCGACGAGGACGAGTGGAATATCTCCATGTCAGCAGGCACATGCCTAGGCTTCATGGCACAGGCAGTCGCGGATCCCATCGTCCCCGCTGTCATCCCCTTCATCGAGGCGCATATCAAGTCACAAGATTGGCATCAACGCGAAGCCGCTGTCATGACATTCGGCTCAATCCTGGATGGTCCCGATCCCACCGTACTCATGCCCCTTGTGAACCAGGCGCTTCCTCTTTTGATCGGAATGATGAACGACTCCAACTTGCATGTCAAGGACACGACTGCATGGACTCTCGGACGCATTTGTGATCTGTTGATCATCACGATCAAACCTGATGTTCACCTTCATCCTTTGGTATCCGCGCTCGTAACTGGCCTCCAGGATAACCCCCGGATTGTGACCAACTGTTGCTGGGCTCTGATGAATCTAGCGGATCAGCTCGGATATCTCGAAGAGGAGAACGAGTCGTCGCAAACTGTCCATCTGTCGCCTTATTACGAGGGTATTGTCAATGCCCTTCTTCGTGTCACGGAGACGTGAGTACTCTCCTGACGTAGCATCCCGGGCCTTTATGATTGCATTTAGGACGACTAACGAGGCCAATTTCCGAACATCCGCCTACGAGGCTATTACATCCTACGTGATCCACGCCAGTGCGGATGTCATCCCAGTCGTTCAAAACACTTTGATCACCATCCTTGTTCGTATGGAACAGTTACTGGGAATGCAGGTTCGTGATGTTCCTCCCATCTCATCGTCAGTCTTACCGCGCATTACAGAACCAAATTGTTGGTATCGATGACCGTAACAACTGGAATGAACTGCAGAGCAACCTGTGTAGTGTTGTGATTGTGAGCCAACTTTCATCACTATCTTATTGGCTTTTAACGGGCTTCCCTATAGAGTATCGTTCGCCGACTGAATGATGGTATTCAGCCCATGGCAGATCGCATCATGACTATTGTGCTCGAGCTTATCCGGGCAGCGGGTAAAACATCAACCGTTCTAGAGGATGCCTTCTTGGTCGTCGGGTCACTAGCATCTGGCAAGCACCGTCCCACCTTTGTCACAACGCAGTATCCTAATCTTGTTCCTCCATGTAGCACTCGAGAGTGGCTTTTTGCCATATATCCAGGCGTTCCTGCCATACTTATACACTGCTCTCAAGTCGCACGAGGATACCCAACTGTGCACAGTTGCCGTTGGTATTATTGGTGATGTCTCGCGTGCACTAGGTGATCAGAGCGCGCAATATGCCGGTGCATTCATGAATGTCTTGCTGGAGAACTTGCAAAGCGAGGTTTTGAACCGCAATGTAAAGATCTCTATACTGACATGCTTTGGTGACATTGCCCTCGCTATCAGTATCGCTTTTGAGCCCTATGTTGACACTACCATGGGCGTGCTGAGGCAGGCTGGTGCTCTTCAACCCAACCCCGTAAGCTTATTGCTGCACAATCTTGATTGCGTTTACCCACTCAATTGCTCGGTAGCTGGATTTTGACCTTGTTGACTATGTGACTCAACTGCGCGAGGGGATTTTAGAAGCTTATACAGGAGTTGTTACCGGGTTCAAGAACACTGACAAGGGTATGCCACCCATCTTGCATGTTCCTACTTCGTTCACTGATGTTCTCTCTAGTCCATTTGTTACTTCCTCACTCGTCGAATATCCTAGAGCTCATTCAACGGTGCCTGGCCGATGATGACTTATCGGAAACAACGGCCAAGTTGTGTTTTGGCCTCTTGGGTGACCTCGCGGACTGCTTCCCCAACGGTCAGCTCAAACAACTCTTGCTTGCCGAATGGATAGCGTCAGATTTACGGAACAAGCGTGGTATGTCGAAAGAAACCAAAAAGACTATGCGCTGGGCCCGCGAGGTGAGTCCATCCGTGTTCGTGTAATTGCCGCCCTCTCAGTGCGCCTTCTCCCACCCAGATGATCAAACGCGCGACCGCATAGAGACAATGGGCACGTTCCATGATTCACTGATGCTTTCCAATTCATTCTCTTTGTACCTCACCAGTGCAACAGACTAATTAACGTTGCCGCTCCCTTTTTTCTTCCACATCTCGAGTCCGGATTCTGAGTGTCGCGATCCGTCAACCGCCATCTGAAGGAGGCACAGCATATCATTCCCATTTTGCATTTGCATGTAATAGAAGACGGTGGCTTCTGGTTTTGGTAATTTTAGTTGTCCTCTTTACTTGAACAATCAAGTAACTAGTATCAGATCCCCTGAGTGTACCTTTACCAATAAGCATGCTATTCTCTAGCAAATTATTACTGGCAAGGCCAAAAATGCAGTCCAGGCTACCCATTTCATCAATTCCCATTGACTCTCCTGTCTCCTCACAGACAGTAAGGAATACCCTGAAAGAGGCCTCATTAAAAGCTGTAGTGAAAAAGAAGAAATCCCTTCTTTCTACTAGCTATAGAAAAAAAAGATTGGTTTTTGCCCTCAGGTATGAATATTGAACTGCAAAGGACTAAAAGAGGGTTATCTGGTGAGATGAAACCAAGATCAATATGATTGGGTCAGATGAACAGGAATATACACTAAGCAACAAAACTGTTGCAATGACTAACCCTAATGCAGTGCACAAAGTGCACTGCAAACACCTCACAGGTGGGACTTTCATCTAGCTTTGGTGACACTAAATATAGTAAACACTCTTGGCTACAAATCACTCACCAGGGCCATGTGATCTTACTCTGGTGGCTATCCCAATATCTCCACTTCAAGTCAGCTATGTCATTGCAACAGTTTTGTTGCTAATATTAAACATATCATAGACTAGTATGAAGTGTATCCTCCCTTGGCTTTGATCATCTCCTGAACACTTCTGGGCATGCTTTCAATTGACCTCTGACACTCTGCCACCTCTATCTTTTCCCACTTTGCTTGTACTCTCTCCCAAAGTTCAGTTATTCTCTTTACTGGCTCTGAATACTCTGCTAGCTTTCTCTTGAGAGAAAACCATAGATGTTCTATGGGATTAAGGTCTGGAAATTGAGCTGGCCACACCATGACCTCAAACCCATGCTTAGCAAACCACTCCTTGGCTCTTTTGTTTGTATGCTTGGAGTTATTACAGTGAGCTCAAAACCCTTTTTATATTGACTGAAATTGCAATACATGAAGTGTACTGCCAGACGCTGTGGGAATTTCGCTTAGCATTAGCGGAGTTATAAATAGTACATACTCTTGGCTATAAATCCACCCCCTGGATCATGTGATTTGGTTCACACACCATTGAGATATGGCCATTTTGAAACAGCTATATCATGGAAAGAGTTTTTGAGCTTTTGAAATGATGATTAAGATCTCTGTTAAATCATTCATTGTTTGTATTTGTTTGTTAATACAAATGAAGATATGTATGTAAATAGTATGATGGAGTTTAAAAAAGTTCACACACTATTAGATATCCAGAGGTTCTCTTTGTGCACCCCCATTTTTTTTCTTTGTTTTCCACTTATGCATTCCACAACTCACCATACATCTTGTACTCACTTCAGTATGCACTGAGGACAACCTCTATCATCCAATCATATGTTGACAACTTACTCTTGTGTCATAGCATCAGTGGCCCTCCCTCTTCAGATATGTCTTTGAGCCACTGGTGACACCTTTCCCTTTCCTAGTATTCCCTTTTCTAACTCTGGTCTGTGCTCTGCTGGTTTACCCTATAAATAGGGTCCTCACATGTACTAGTATTTCAGCTTGTTCTATGCAATCATACATGCTAGAACTCCTCCTCAGAACAGCATGCCACCCTACTACCTATCTGAGTAACCTCTACCTTTATATTGACTATCTCATTGGTGGTTCTTCCCTCCAAGTGAAAAGGGACTGTTCTAGCAATTGAAGTCACCATCACTGATTAGTTGTTTCAGTATGTTTGTATCAAGTGCTGTCTACACTATAACAAAAGAACAAGCTCATCAAGTTGTTCTCTGCTATTCAGCAGTAGGGATTCCCACTGTTATCCACTCTGTCCAGGTCCTATTGATCCCCCCCAGATCAGTCTGATTCTGAGTCAGACACTTCCCCCAGACCAGTGTACCAAATCCCATAGCCTCAATGTCCCCCCCCAGCCAGAACCCCTTAAGTCCATGCTTCCATTCTAGTCCCTACAGCCCTCCCAATAGCTCCTATTCCATCAGTTGCTACTCACCTCTAAATCATCCCACCACCTCAAGGGCTGACCCCACCTGGCTATTCTTCCATTCTACCCAGAATCCCACCACCTGACAATGAAGAC
Source organism: Tylopilus cervinicoccineus (assembly GCA_038094635.1). NCBI lineage: Eukaryota > Fungi > Basidiomycota > Agaricomycetes > Boletales > Boletaceae > Tylopilus > Tylopilus cervinicoccineus. The sequence goes on along the minus strand of JBBPUK010000033.1, from coordinate 84,589 downwards.
ATGCCTACTAAGCTTAAGGGCAGGTTGCCCAACAATTTTACAGACAAAGCAGAAGATGCCAACTATTGACTTCTGACTACTTGGAGATTAATACACCAGTCTATATGACAAAAGCAGCTAAGATCATGCTATTATTAAACAAGATGAGCAAGGGGCATGAAGCCCACTTTGTGGAGGCATGGTATAGGACCATAAACAAGACTCCAACCACATCCAGAACATTCAAGGAGATATCAGATGATTTTATCAAGACCTTCCTACTGATAGATCTGAAATAGAAAGCCTGCTATGTAGTGGCCAAGTTGTGGCAGAATATACAAGGATTTTCAAAGTATATTGCTGACTTTCAGCTTGAAGTGGCCAAGACTGTACTAGAAGATGGTTCTCTAGTATTTATAGATGAATTTATCTATGGATTGGACCACAACTTAACCCAGATGATTCTCTCAATGGAGAAAGTCCCAGAGACACTTAGTGGATGGGTTTAGGCAGCTAGTAAATTCAATGCCCAGAAAGAAAGACTCTGCTCAATTTGACATCTTTAGAGGGGAGGAGCAGGAGCTTCCTTCTTCATTTGAAATGACCCCAATGCTATGGATGTAGATGCAGTACAGTGAGCAACAAAACCAATGCAATGTTTGCAATATTTTGATTGAAGCATGAATATTGAGAGCCCTGTTGATGATAGACTCTCTAACCTGGATATCATTGGAAAGCCCTCATCAAGGGCTTTCAAATGGTATATGGGTTTATTATGTAATATTTACTATATTTGGAGATATATTGAAATTGGTATGAGGTACTTATTATATCAATTTTGTTGCTGATACTTTAAAGTATTCAAAATGCATATTGTAAGTGATTATTATATAAGCAATTGATCATGTGACAAGTAATAAGTTCAACATGATACAAATACACACACACACCATTACTTTGTCCACAACCACCATCATGAAATCTCTCTCAGTTGACCAAACTCACTACATCATCTCTTTTTTGGAATTGGGGCAATCAACTCATCAAATTGCCAAATCAACTGGTCTCAACCAATCTACCATTAGTAAACTAAGGTCCAAACATCTTCCCAACCTCCCCAAAGCCTTTGGTGGTTGTCCTTCCATCATTTCTCCTACTGATATGCATCATGCCATTTGTCTTATTGAATTTGGAAAGGCTGAGAATGCAGTTCAAGTGACCAAAACACTTCAAGAAGTGAAGAACCACTCCATCTCCCCTCAGACCATTCACTGTCACTTGAAGAAAGCTGGTATGAAGGCTGTAGTGAAGCAAAAACATCCTCTTCTTGCTGTGTGTCATAGAAGAGCAAAGATGGACTTTGCTCTAAGCCATCAGCATTGGACTGCTGAGGACTGGAAGCAAGTTATATGGTCAGATGAGACCAAAATTAATTGTATTGGATCAGATGGTAGGAAATGGGCATGGAAAAGGGCAGGAGAGGGTCTTAGTGACAGGATTGTAGAGGGAACAGTTAAGTTTGGAGAAGAATCAGTGATGCTATGGGGCTGTATGACTTGGGAAGGAGTTGGGATGGCTTGCAAGATTGATGGTAAGATAGATGCTGATCTCTATGTGCAGATTTTGGATGATGAACTACAACAAACTCTGGTGAATTATGGATTTTCTCCAGAAAACATTATCTTTCAGCAAGATAATGATCCAAAGCACACCAGTAGGAAGGCCAGAGAGTGATTTAATGACCATGGATTTGAGGTCATGGTATGGCCTGCTCAGTCCCCAGACCTTAATCCCATAGAACATCTATGGATTATCCTTAAAAGAAGACTAGCAGAGTATTCTAAGCCACCCAAGGGAGTATTAGAACTTTGAGAGAGGATTCAAGCAGAATGATATAAGATTGGGGTGGAGGAGTGTCAGAAATTGATTGAGAGCATGCCTAGAAGAGTTCAGGAGGTCATCAAGGCCAAAGGAGGATATAATTCATACTAATTTGTGATACCCCTATACCAGCAACAAAACTGATACAATGAGTACCTTCTACCATTTTTGATATATTTCCTCATATGGTAAGAATTACATAGTAAACCCATATATCATTTGAAAGCCCTTGATCAGAGCTTTCCAATGATACCCAGGTTAGAGGGTCTATCATCAACAGGGCTCTCAATATTCATGCTTCAATCAAAATGTTGCAAATATTGCATCAGTTTTGTTGCTCATTGTATGTCTGACCCCAGTGCAACAAGCAGACCACATGCACAAGGGGCTATGTTTCATTTGCTATAAGAAAGGCTGTTCCACTTATAACCATCAGTGCACAGGAACAGATTCAACCTATATTTCTCAGATCATAACCTCTGCCCCTACTACACCCTCCTTATCTAGGAACTCATTCTACTCTGCCATGATCAGAGCTGTGGAAGCCACAAAAGAAACCCCATTCCAGTTGTTGCTTATCAAGTATCTCAATGCTCTCAACACCAAGGATATCTTCCAGGAGAAAGTCCTGTGGGTCCTCAAGACTGTGTTTGACAAGGAAGAAGGGTTTTAAATTGAAGAAGAGACTGCTGAGATCAAAGCTATGAACCTTGAGGATTTTTAAAAAGAAAGGATGCCTCAATGTCTCCCCTTTCTTATCAGATTGTGACTGTAATTGTAACTAATACAAAGGCTCAATCTATGTATATTCCTTTGATTATCCAGTTCAAAGAAACTGTCAAAGCTTAAGTTCTAGTGGATTGTGGAGCCACAGGGAATTTTATCTGTCTGAAACTAGTGTTATGGTATAGACTACCCACCACCTACCTTAGAAAGAAGATGATTACTTGAAATGTCAATGGAAGTATCAATAACTCAGGGATAGTCTAACTTACAACTCACCTCCCTATCAAGCTAGGAGACTGGCAGACTGAAGAAGACTTTCTTGTAATAGAATGTGGCAAAGAAGAACTTATTCTAGGGTTACCATGGTTAAAGAAAGTAAATCCTGCTGTAGAGATCAGTGTGTCTCTACAGTTACATTCCTTGATTTTCCATATTTTTGTTATCTGTTCTTAGTCCTTTCATAGTCCTTTATATCTCCTTACCACCCTATATGTAGACTGACCTGGACTTGGGTTTACATTGAACTACACAGTTGATCTCAGACTTTGGTCTCATAGACCAAACCATTAACACTATTTACTATTTGATTTTTGAACTTACATATGGACTTATAGTCTCATATTAAATTGTTATCAACTTTCCAATTATATATACAGAGTCTCAGGTATGCACAGGACTATAAATTTGGCATAGCAAGATTAGAAAAGTCAGCTCCTATTTGCTCACCATCATTCAACTGCATACTGACTGTCTACCACTACCATTACTGCTACTATCACTATTCTGCTTGTATTCTACTGCTCCATGCATACCCTACCACCCATCAACCTCATTAATAACTGACTAGATCTCTGGTCTTATGTGCTAGACTTCTTTCCAGTGTTTTCCTGACTGGCCCTCAGCTTGAGGACTTCTATCATCCTATTCTCCTTTCCATCAAGTCTCTATTGGGGTAAACCTATTGCCCTCTCCATATACACATACCCCTAGAATCTATAGGAAGACCTCTTAGATGCTTTTAGCAGGACTTGGAGTTCTTCAATTGGAGCCCACTATGAAAGACTCACAAAGGGATTCCAGACAATGAAGTCTTTGACCTACTGCTCAATGCTAGGAGTTGGACAATTTACTCAACTATTTTCACAATTTGTAAATCAGGGAAGAGTCAGACTTGTTTTGCTCAGTCTCCCCTGACAACCAATGATATCTGTTATGTGTTGAGAGGTACTCTTCATATGCCTTCATTCTTTTTTTTCCTTTTCAACATATGTATTCCATAATTCACCTTTTGTCTTGTATTCTCTCCAACATGTGTTGAGGACAACCTTTATTGTTTAGTCATATGTCAAAGACCTACTCTTGTACCATAGCATCAATGGCCTTCCCCCTTTGGATATGTCTTTAGGCCATTGGTGACACTCTTCCCCTTTCATAGTATTTTTCTTCTTGATTGCTTGATTCATGTGTAGCCAGTTTGCTCTATATATAGGGCCCTTGCTTATACTAGTACTCTAGCTTGTTCTATGCAATCATACATGCTAGAACTCCTCCTCAGAATGGCATGCTGCTCTACCACCTATCTGAGTATTCTCCATCTTTGACTACTAGCTATCTCATTAGTGGTTCTTTTCTCCAAGTGAAAAGGGACCATTCTTGTGATCATGGTTGCTGTCACTAACATTATAGGAAGGGCCATGTTGTCCACACCACCAACAGTTATCTAGGAGTGCCAGTTGTGCTAGAAAGTTGTTTTAGTACATTTGCATTAGGTGCTGTCTATACCATAACAACACCTGCATCTAAGTGTCACAGATGTGACTGACATTGACAGTGAACTTATCACTCTGCCAAATATCCCTCCTGACTACTTGGAATAGGTGGATCAGACTGACCTGTCACCTATCACTGATAGTCAGGTTTCAAGACTTATAATCCCCAAAAACAACTTAGCTGGTAATAGAGACTTTGATATTCTTATCCCTAGTACTTTTATAGAATCTACACCCCTGAGGCAAGGGGGGGAATCTTTTCTTCCTTTTCATCCCACATCTCTCAGTAGGGGATCATCTCCTTAGTCCTCATTCTCCTCTTCTAACTCCTCCTTATCCCTTTCCCTCAATGGTCTTCTTCAACTCTCTGAAACATCCTTCTGCCTACTCCACCTACCACTGAGCCTTACTACAGCAATGCTGAGCCCATCTGTCTTGCCCATCATCCCACTCAGACTATGTCTGGCTTCACCTATGCCACCTTTACCCACTCTTATACCTCCTACACCAGTTCCACCTCCTACACTAGTCCCAATGGCAAACTCAGCCTTTCTTATGCCACTCCAGGGCTCATCCAAAGCCCCAAACTTTGTGATAGATAGGATACTGGACTTCCTTGAGGAAGTGGAAACACTTGCTGGGCAAGCTGGTCTCAATGAAGGAGACACCATTAAAGTAGCCATTCAGTATGCTAACTCTGAGGAAGGCAACAGTTGAAAGCTTTTTAATGAGGTGACTACCAATCCTCCTATTTGGGCAGCATTTGTTGATGCTGTAAAGAAGCTCTATCCTGGCTGTGACCCAAATAACCAGTATAGTCATGCTAACATTCAGTATTTTATTCAGGAGCAGTGAACAAAACCTATGCATTCCTTGCAAGACCTAAGCACCTATTTAAGAAAGTTCCAGAAGATAGCAACCCTCTTGGTCAATGCAAAGAAGCTCTTAGACTTGAACTGAGATGCTTTCTTCATGGCTAGTCTACCAGCCAAGCTAGAGATCCAAGTCTGGCAATGCTTGTTGTTCAAGAAACCAGACTATCATTCATCCAACCTATATAATCTCAAGGATGCCTGTAATGTAGCTGAGTTCCTAGTCTCTGGTTCAGTGCTTCATCCCCTCTCGCCCCCTAAATAGGCAAGTGCACCTTCATTATTCTCTTATTATCCTGTATGGGCTACACTTGCCCTACTGGTTTCTGCACTGACACTGGTGGTCAAGTAGGAGTAGATTGCTATGCAGAACTGAACTCCTAGAAATTGTGCATTCTACAATGACCCTAGCCATTTCATGGGTAGCTGTCTATAGGTAGACATATATATAAGAAGTGGCAGAGCAATTCAAGGCATTAATGGCTGGATATATCTTCCTAATGGAAAGTGTATTCCACATATCACTGATGTGCATGGTCTCAAGGGTTGTTCAGACCATCTTACATTCCAGATGCCTGTGCCTACACCCACTGCAGTTACTACTGGCATTCTATCACTCCATGGTTCTGAAACTGATGTAGTTCTAGATATAAAGCCTTCAGTATTCTTATCTCCATCTGAGACCTGGGATCAGGGCTTAGACTTCAAGATAGATGTAGAGCTAAAGGCTTATATGGCCTATGCTCTCACTAGCTTCCAAGCTGAGAAGACAAGGGAGAAAGCAAAACAAGTCCACTTTGATGAAGTTAAAGTCCCAACTTGTAACACTAACTATTCCAGTCCTAGATCAGTGAAGGTAGCCAGAGAGGTCTCCTCACTGTTGGTGAGGGTAGCCAATATCTTTACTGCCAGTTCATCAAGGATCACCAAGATTGTGCCACCTCTGATCTCCTTTTCTTCATCTTCAGCCCCCAAATCTAATCAATTATTTTGTTCTGAACTCTCTAATACTCCTGTTGTTCCTTCTAGCCAGTTTAGATACTCCTTCTTCTTGGAAGATAAGACTACACCCAAGTGGGTTTTAGACTAGATCCTCAGAACCACAGTCCCAGTCTCCATAAAAGATCTCTCCATGGCATCAGACATACACAAGCAGTTCTGCAATGCTTCTATCATCAAGCATGTCCTGACTATAGCTACTAATATTGTACAGGTCAATGAACTTGCTGGTCACAATCCTACTGCTATGTGGTGCAAGTTTGGTGATCAGATTAACTGGAATAACAAAGGACTCACTGTTGGGCATCATAACTTGCCTCTATGTTTGCTAGAGGTGAAAGTAGCAGACACTGACTGTATTCTTACCATGGTCTTGGATATAGAATTCAAGATTATAGCCATGCCCAAATGGGTTTGGGAATTGCTCAACCTACCCATGAGGTCCAATATTAAATGACCATGTCAAATGCAAACATCAGCCTTAAGTCTACCATTAGGGTGGTTGAGAACCTTTGATTGGACCTTAATGCTGGTAAAATCTGCTTGCAGATCCAAGTGGTCCCTTAGGCCAACTTTGATCTGCTACTCAGTTGACCTTTCCATTGCCTTATGAGCACATCTACTAATGACTTCCCTAACAGGAGTCAGACCATCATACTCTATGACTCTAATACAGGGAAAGAATATAAACTGGCTACTCATCCCTGGCTTGTAGGATATCCATGCTGGAAGCACAGTCTCTTCTATTCTGCCCATATCAAATGGGATTTTTAGAAATCAATGATCCACTGAGAGATAGGGGAGAGTTCCATAATCTGCAGGTAGCTTTTGGCACTGTCATACAAATTGAGTGTCCTTCTATAGCTGCTCTATCTCAGTATAGTCCTAATATTCCTTCTCTGACCCCATGCTGGTCTTCCATGCACTCCACTATCATTACCCCCTCCTCCTCTAGCTCCACTTTTATTCTGCTCTGCTCATTCATATACTCTTTCCTTTTCTCCACCCAGTCCTCTTTTACCAGTTCACAAGTCCTTGCTTTCAATTTGATCTTATTCTTCAACACTGCCCAGCATTGCTTTGCTTACAAGCTAGTTGCCAAGAAGGTGCATCCAGTAGTAGCACCTCTCAATGAAGAATATCAGGTACTACAACAACTATCTGATGACCCTCTTACTGGTCTTGTTCCATCATCTACCAACCCCCCAGAATTCATTCCTAGTGTTTGCTTTATGTAGGAGCAAGCCAACACTTTAGATCTAGATTCAGTGAAATGGCTTTGGCCTGAAGAACTGAAATTAGTCTGGTGGATAGTCCTTAATCATAAAAAGACCTTTATCTGGGTTCCATTTGAACAAGGTCAGCTTGATGAGTGATACTTCCCCCCAGTCAAGATATCAACCATATCCCACACTCCATAGATTCTTCACAATTCCCATATCTCCAAAGGCTTGAAATCAGGCAATACAGATTATTAAAGACCATATAGTTTTGGGAGTGTATGAGCTGTCTACTATAGCTTATTATTAGTCTTACTGGTTCTGTGTGCTCAAGCAGAATGGCCAGATGCTCTGTCTGTTAAACAGCTGGAAATCGACACAGCTGGAGTTCACAGTCAGAAACTAATGATATTAGAGTATAGTTACAAGTATCTGGAGTTCACAGTCAGAAACTAAAGAAAGCACTGACTGTGGAACTCCAACTATACACTGTGAGGAGAAACAAACAATAACAATGCACCACAATGTGGCGCAATATCTAACTATGAAAAACACTAGCAAATGCACAAAGTGCGCAATCAATGAGATACAGTTAACACTCCCCCCTGATTGCACATCTCTGCAGGAATGAAAGGAAAAACAGATAGAAAAGAAAAACTAACTTGTCCCAAATGATGAAAGACCAAGCACTGCACAAAACTGCTGCACTTTGACATGAGGAAGTGCCTTAGTGAGCAAATCAGCTGGCATATCAGCTGTTGGAATGAAATGAGGTGAGATAACACCTTTATCAACAACATCATGTAGCCAAAACCACTGCAAATCAAGCTGCTTCATTCTCCCATGATGCTCAGGGTGTTTGGCCACTTGGATTGCCAACTGATTGTCCATGTGAAGGGTGGATGCTCCATTCACCTCGAACCCAAACTCCTGGAGCAGCTTGTGCATCCAGACAATTTCCTTGCCTGCCTCACATGCAGCCATATACTCTGCTTCAGTGGTGGACAGCACAACAATTGGCTGTCACTTGGACATCCAGGAGACCACACCAGTACCTATCTTCATCACATATGTGCCAGTGGACTGCCCAGAGTCCTTGCAGCCACCATGATTCACATCAGAGAAAGTGGAGAAAAGCTGGAAAGTAGATGGATCAGGGGAATAGGTGATGGCATAGTTCAGCGTCCCTTTGATGTAGCAAAACAGGTGCTTAACTGCATTCTAATGGGCAATACCTGGGTTGGAAGTAAAGGAGGCTAGTTGACCAACAGAATAGGCGATATCTGGGTGGGTTGTGTAAGAAAGGTACTGTAAAGAGCCAATAGCACCCCCATAGTCAATGGATTGCATGAAATGACGCTCTTCAGCATTTCTAGGGCTCTGTTTCTGTGAGAGGCATAGGCCAGGATCCATGGGAGTGCTGACAGACTTGAAGTCACCCATATTGAAGCGTGCAAGCATATCAATGCAGTACTGACGCTGGGAGATAGTGAGGGAGCGCTTGAGGCAGTCACGATCGATTTTGATGCCTAGGATGTCTATGGTGGCCCCTAGATCACGCAACTTGAAGTGTTTGCGCAGATCCTCAATCATCTCCTTGATTGCATCAAGAGACTTGGATGTGAAGGTCATATCATCCACAAAGACAGGGAGTATGATGTGGACATCACCTCGGACCAGGATATAGACCGCAGCATCAGAGTACATCTGAGTAAAGCCCATGGACTCGAGAGTGGTGCACATCTTGCGATTCCAACGATTTCCACCCTGTTTCGTCCCATAAAGCGATTTCTGGAGTAAGCAGACCATTTCCTTTGCATTGCCCTCTGCAAATCCTTCTGACTGCTCCATATAGACATCACAGTCCATTTTGCCATTCAAATATGCATTTGAGATATCGACAGACCAGAGATGGAGGTCATAAATAGCTGCTAGGGCGAGGATGACATAAAGAGTAGGAAGGCGAACTGTTGGCACAAAAACCTTGAGGTATTCAAATTCAGGATGCTGGGAGAATCTCTGGGTGACCAAATGTGCCTTGAAATGCTCAAAAGAGCCATCAGCACGATGTTTCTTGGTGAAAACCCACTTGGATCCAATCACTGGGCGATCAGTGGGTCGAGAGACCAGTTTCCAAGTGCCATTCGTCTGGTGGGCACTTAATTCATCAAGCGCAGCCTGTCTCCACTCATCAGCCTCATCACCTCTCAATGCCTCCGTGAACGACCTGGGGTAAGGTGTATTCGCACTCATGCACTGCGCCAGGTCAACTTCTTCATCGTCTGAGTCTGTGTTGTGGTGTGAAAGCTGCATTGGATTTAACTTCCACCATTCTCGAGGGGGTTGGCGCATTCTGCAAGGTAAACGTGCACCAATACCAATAGGGCTTGGTGTGCATGCTGGAATGGCTGGAGGCAGCATCTCTGGCAATGGCACAGATGCTGGAATCAGTGTTACAGGTTCTTAATTCTGTTCCTCTGAAGGATCAGGTGCCCCCCCAAGATGGAGAATCTCTGGCATCGTGAGATCCTTCTCTGTGCTGTCATCTGCAGGCTCTGGGATAGGTGGAGTGTAGGGGTTAGAAATGGGGTGTGAGTGAAGAGGGGTCTATGCAACAGAAGGAATGATATTGCGCTCATCGAAATCAGCGCGTTCTGAGATGATCGTTTGCTTGGTGGTGGGGTTGTAGAACTTCCACCCTTTGTAGCCATCTGGATACCCTATAAATACACACTTCTCATAGTGAGGGCACAGTGCATCGTGTTTATCTTTCTGGATATGCACATAGGCTGTACATCTCCAGACACAAAGATGGGACACATCTGACTTGTGTCCATGCCATAGCTGAAAGGGAGTAGCATGATCTAGCACAGCTGTGGGGTATCTGTTCCAGACATGGACCAGTGCAGCAAGGGCTTCACCCCAAAATGCCATAGCTAGGCCAGATTCCTTCAACATCGCAGTAATTCTCTCAGAGAGGATGCAATTTGCTCGTTCTGCGACTCCATTCTACTGAGGGCATGCCCTGACTGTGTGCTGGTGCTCGATACCATATTCCTGGGTGTATTTGAGCATTGCATTGCTCATATACTCGCCTCCCTTATCATCTTGCAGCATTTTGATGTGCCATTCTGTCTGGTTCTCTGTGAATGCTTTAAACTGCTTAAAAGTGTCGAAAACGTCTGATTTGGCATAAATGGGCACCACAACGCAGAATCTGGAGTAATCATCAATAAAGGTGACCCAATAGTGAAAGCCAGAGAAGGAGGGGTAGGGAACAGCATGGACATCAGAGTGGACAAGTTCAAGAGGGCGAGAGGTGCGAGATTAAGAGGAAGGGAATGGATTTGCATGCATCTTGCCAGCAAGGTATGGCTCACAGAGCAGATCAGCTACAGTCTTGCTCTCAAGTTTCATCCCAGTGACCAATTTGCACTCAAAGAGTGACTTTATATCCACATGGTTGTGGTGAGCAAAGCGACGATGCCAAAGTGATAAATTGAGTGGCACAGTGGTGGCAGCATGCACATACTCTGTCACAGACTCTGTTGTGCCCTCCAGAAATGCAGCATTGTTGCTATCAATGTTGGCAATGAATAGTGGTGGTCCTAATGCGTGAGAAAAAGTCATGTGAGTTGCATTGATATGGACAACAAAATCTGTGCAACGAGTGAGGTATAGCACAGCAAGTAGGTTGTTGCGCAGTTGGGGGACATAAAGGACATTTGAAAACTCGACCACTTGACATCTCTTGCCATCAATCACTGGGTGAAACACCACTGAACCAACTCTAGCTGAATAGACAATGGTGTTGTCTGTGAGCTTGATTGGGATGCATTTGGGCACATAATTGCACAATCAGTGTCGATGGGGCGTCATATGAGAAGTGGCACCCGAGTCTGCATTCCAATCATGGTCAGCATCGAGTTAGAGAGGCGAGAACAGGTCAGAGGGATCAATGGAATGATAACTTGCATTTCCAGTGCATTCTATGACCTCAGGAGTGGTCATTGACGAGTTGGCCTGGTCCAATGTCTTGCCCTTGTCCTTGTTCTCCTTATAGTGCTTCTTTGCCCTCTGAAGCACATAACAGTGGCACTGGCAATGTCCCTTCTTCTCACAGAATGCGCATGGGGTATTGCGAGCACATTTGCAGCCCAAAGTGGTTGCAGAGAGCGTAGAATCTGTGGGTATCGAGGGAGTGGCATCCGGGTGAGGATGGCGGTTGATTTACTCTGTCTGGAACACCACTTTGACCTTGTCTTTGTCGAGATCAGTAAGCAGGGCGAGTAAGGAGGTGAAATGGCTATATTCTGGGCCCAGAGTGTGAATCATGGCCATGCAAGTCAGCTCTGCATCTAAAGTTGTCATGTCGAATGATATGCTGTGCAGATTCTGAATCCTTGACATCGATTCTTCGACACGAGCAGCAAGGGCAGGTAGGGACTCTTTTGGACACTTCCTGATGCTAAAAAACTCATCATAGGTGATGAATCGACTGCTGGCCTTCTATTGGACAAAGACACTCTTGAGTGCATCCCAGACCTTAGTTGGGTCGTCCTGGTTGGCACAGATATGGACTCGCTGGTCTGGTGCAATATTGAGCATCAACTCGCCAGCTGCCTTGTCCTGCTTGATGTCCCAGGTGGTTTGCTCTGCTCCTGGGGTGGTAGGGTGTGATTCTTTACCATCTACAAGTCGCCAGAGGCCTTTGGAGTGCAAGAGAGCCTTCATTTCTTCGCTCCAGGTGAGGTAGTTGTTGCCATTGAGAGGCTGAATGTGGTGGGAGTGCTGAGACTGATCTGCAGACATGTTGGAGTGGATGGGAGCAAATAAGAGCAATAAGGCTGGTAGGAGAGTGAATAACCGATTAGTGGGTCAAAAATTTTGTAGGTGACAAGGAGCTTGTAAAGCGACTAGGGCGCAGGGCTCATAACCTGTTAAACAGCTGGAAATCGACACAGCTGGAGTTCACAGTCAGAAACTAATGATATTAGAGTGTAGTTACAAGTACCTGGAGTTCACAGTTAGAAACTAAAGAAAGTGCTGACTGTGGAACTCCAACTATACACTGTGAGGAGAAACAAACAATAACAATGCGCCACAATGTGGCACAACATCTAACTATGAAAAACACTAGCAAATGTGCAAAGTGCGCAATCAATGAGATACAGTTAATACTGTCTGGTCCATGATCTATAGCTGCTTAATGCTGTCACTATTAGGGACTCCTTGGTCCCACCATTCATAGAGCACCTAGCTGAGTCCTTTGGTGGGTATGCAATCTATGGAATGATGGACTTATTTGCAGGTTATGATCAGAGACCACTTTATGTGGACTCTTGGAACATGACCACCTTTAACAGTCCTCTTGGTCCCCATTATCTTACTACTCTCCCTATGGGCCATACTAACACAGTCCAGATCTACCAAGCCAATATGGCTTTCATTTTATAGAACAAGATTCCCCATCACACCATACCATTCATAGATGACTTGCTGGTAAAGTCTAAGCAGATCTAATACCAAAGATCAGATGGGTCCTATGAGATGATCTCTGAAAACTAAGGAATTAGAAAGTTTATTTGGAAACATCTTGTTGTTGTTCACTACATTTTACAATGCTTGTAGAATGTCAATATGACTGTATCTGCCAAAAAGTTTGTCCTTGCTGTATCTAATGCTATGATCATCAGTCACAAATGCATAGTCAAAGGATGAGTTCCATATGAGGCTAAGATACAGTAGATACAGAACTGGCCTGAGTGTGAGAATCTCATCCAAGTCCATAGATTCTTAGAGACCTACAGTGTTGTCCATAAATTTCACTTTTTCAGCCCACCCACTAGTCCAGTTGATTAGAAAGGGTGTTCTTTTTTATTGGAGCAATGACCAGTATGAATCCATGACTCATCTTAAGGAAAAGATCATGAAGTCCTCTGTACTCCAGTGTCTGAACTATGAGTCCAGCTAGGAGGTGGTCCTTGTAGTTGACACCTTGGTCATTGCTATCATTTTTATCTTGTCATAAGAGGGCAATGATGGAAAGCACTACCCTAATCATTTCAGATCCATATTTCTTACTCTAGTCAAGAGTTGATACTCTTAGGCCAAGCTGAAGTTATATGGCCTATTTTGAATGCTCCAATCAGTCTGAGTTTTTATCTTGTAGTTGCTAATCTTGTTGTAGAAATGGATGCCAAGTATGATAAGTGGATGATCAATAATCCTAACCTCCAGCCTAATGCAACCATCAACCAATGGATTGTGGGCATCCTCCTCTTTCACTTTGATCTCCATCATATTCTGGCTGAGTGGCACATAGATTTGGATGATCTGTCCTAGCATCCTCCTTCTGACAAAGATCGTCTAGAAGATGGAGACATTGAGGATTGGTTGGATACATATACTCATTTGCTGTCATCCTTCTGAACAACTGGTCACTCCCCCTGTCCATGCCCCCCACCAATGACTATATTTCTACCCTACCTATATACTATAATCTCTGCTCCTTTGTGGATCATACTTTGTCCTCTGCAACTTCCAGTCCCTAGCTCTTCACAGACTACACTCCACCTCTGTGGTACTCTAGTATCTCTTCCTCCATAGACTATTATCTTTTCTCATTGTTACTGACTCCCTCTTGTTCTCTGCTTGTCTGCATGTCAGTCTTCTCTACTTCTTCATCTGGAAACTCTGTCCCAGACCTTACCTCTATTTCTTGATCTCCAAAGGCCTTGGTAAAGAAGGCATGCATTAATCTCATCCACTTCTTCCTACAGACCCATATCTGATCTGTCCATCTCTCTGATGCAGAGTTCTATGCATTCATGGCCTCAGCCACTCAATTTTTCATACTTTGTGACTGTCTCTGGTATAGAGAGCCTCACAGACATCATCAGCTTGTTGTACCCAAAGACTGAAGATTCAGACTAATTAAGGAGGCTCATGATAATCTTAAGCATAAGGGTGTCTTCATAGTCCAGACCCATCTACTTCTCTGCTTTTGATGGCCCATATTGATTGAAGACATTAAATGATTTATATGGATCTATTATAAACATCAGGTCTAGTAAACTATATGTTTTCATATACTCCTGACCATCCCTATGGTCAGTGGTCTCTTCTGTAAAGTTCATATTGATACCATGCTGATGCCCTGCTCTGGCAGATATTACTACATTGTGTAGGCATGCTGTACTCTTACTACCTATCCAGAATGGTGTATGCTCAGATCTGAAAAAGGATTAGTCCTGACTGCATTCATTTTCAAAGACCTTCTCTATTATTGGGGTCCTATCTCCAAGATTGTTTCTGACAATGGCTCTACCTTTCTCTAGTCTTTAGAGATCCTTGCCAACCAGTATGGCATCTGTCATATTTACATATCCCCATACAACTTCCAGACAAATGGAGTGGTTGCAACCCAATTAACCAGTATAGTCATGCTAACATCCAGTATCTTATTTAGGAGCAGTGAATGAAATCTATGTGCTCCTTGTAAGATCTAAGCACCTACCTATGCAAGTTCTGAAAGATAGCAACCCTCTTGGTCAATGTAAAAAAGCTCTCAGACTTGGATCAAGATGCTCTCTTCATGGCTAGTCTTCCAGCCAAGCTAGAGATCCAGGTCTGGCAATGTCTACTGTTCAAGAAACCAGACCACCATTCTTCTGACCCATACAATTTAAAGGATGCTTGTGATATAGCCAAGTTTCTCATCTCAGGCTCAGCACTTCACCTGCTCTCATTCTCTGGACAGACAAGTGCACCTTCTTTATCTTCTTATTACTCTGCATGAGCTATACCTGCTCCACTAGCATCTGCATCAACTCTGGTGGTCAAGTAGGAGTAGGTAGCCATGCAGAACCAAACTTCTTGGAGTTGTGCATTCTGTGATAACCCTAACCATTTCATAAGTAGCTGTCTGCAGATAGATATGTATATGTTAAAGGCAGCAGAGCAACCTAAGGCACTGATGGCCAAATATACCTTCTTGATGGGAAGCATATTCTACATATCACTGGTGTGCATGGTCTCAAGGGTTGCCTAGACCATCTTGTATCTCAAATACTTACACCTGCACCTGCTATAGTTACCACTGGCATTTTGTTACTCCATGGCTCTGAAACTGACACTGTCTTAGACATAAAGCCTTTAGTCTTTCTGTCTCCATCTGAGATGGATGTAGAGCTAAAAGCTTATATAGCCCATACTCTTGCCAACTTCTGAGTCAAGAAGGCAAAGAAGAAAGCAAAATAAGTCCACTTCAATGGAGTTGAAGTCCCTACTTATAATACTGACTGTTCCAGCTCTAGACTGGTGAAGGTAGTCAGAGGGTTATTCTTGCTGTTGGTGGGGGCAGTCAATGCCTTGACTGTTGGTCAATCCAGGATCACTGAAATCATACCACCTCTGGTCTCCTCTTCTTCATCCTTGGCCCCCAAGCCTAATTAACCATTTTATCCTGGACCATCTAACATTCCAGTTGTCTCTCCTAGCCAGTTCAGATACTCCTTCCTGTTGGAGGACAAGACTGCACCCAAGCAGGTTCTAGACCAGGTCCTTGAGACCATAGTCCCAGTCTCTGTAAAAGATCTCCTCTCCATAGCTTCAGATATGTGCAAGCAGTTCTGTGATGCTTCCACCACTAAGCATGTCCTGTCTACAGCTACTAATATTGTATAGATCAATGAACTTGCTGGTCATGACCCTGCTGCTGTATGACATGAGTTCAGCAATTGAGTCAACCAGAACAATAAAGGACTCATCATTGGACATCATAATTTGCCCCTACACTTACTAGAGGTGAAAGTAGCAGACACTGACCATACTCATACCATGGTCTTGAACACAGGGTCCAAGATTATTGCCATGCCCAAGTAGGTTTGAGAATCACTCAACCTACCCATAAGATCTGACCACCAAATGACCATGTCCAACACCAACACCAGCCTTGAGTCTACCATTAGGGTGGTCAAGAACCTTCAATTAAATCTCAGTGCTAATGAAATCTGCTTGCAAGTTCAAGTGGTCCCTCAGGTTAACTTTAATCTACTCCTTGGTCAACCTTTCCATTATTTTATGAGCACATCTACTAATGACTTCCCTGATAGGAGCCAAACCATCACACTTTGAGATTCTAATACAGGCAAAGAATATAAACTGGCTACTTGCCCCTGGCTCATGGGATACCCATGCTGCAAGCATGGTCTCTTCTGTTCTACTCATGTCAAATGGGGTTTTTAGAAATCAATGATCCACCAAGAGGTAGGGGAGAGTCCCACAATCTATAAGTAGCTTTTGGCACCATCATGCACTTCAAGCATCCTTCTGTGGCTACTTTTTCTCTGTCTAGTCCTGATATTCTATCTTCAGCCCCATACTGGTCCTTCATACACTCTACTATTATTACACCCTCCTCCTCTAGCTCTGCTTCCACTCCACTCCAGTCTTCCATATATCCTTTCCTTTCCTCCACCTAATCCTCTCTCATCTGTTCTCAAGTCCTTGCCTTCAATTCAATCTTACCCTTTGATACCACCCAGCATTGTTTTGCTTACAAGCTAGTAGCCAAGAAGATTCATCTGGTAGTAGCACCTCTTGACAAAGAGTATTAGGTGCTATGACAACTGCCAGACAACCCTCTTGCTGATCTTATTTCATTGCCTACCAACCCTCCAGACTTCATCCCCAGTGCTCACTTTATGTAGGAGCAAGCCAATGCTTTAGACCTAGACCCATTAGTGCCTCAGATCACTCTGCTGCTTCTTACATATACATTTATCTGTAGATAGCTACCTATGAAATGACTAGGATCATTATAGAATGCACAATTTCTAGAGATTTGGCTCTGTATGGCAACCTACTCCTACTTGACCACTGAAGTCAGTACAGAAACTAGTAGAGTAGACATAGCTCATATAGGATAGTAAAGAGATAATGAAGGTGTGCTCACCTATTCAGAGGATAAAAGAGGATAAAGTACTGAGCCTGAGACAAGGAACTTAGCTGCATTACATACATTCTTTAAATCATATGGATCAGAAAGATGGTGGTCCAATTTTTTGAACAACAGGTATTATCAGACTCAAACCTTTAGCTTGACTAGTAGATTAGCTATGAGGAGAGCATCTTGGTTCAAGTTCAAGAGCTTCTTCACATTGATCAAGAGGATGAAACAACCCTAGAGTGGAGATCATCACTACTGCTATGGTATGTCTAAGGTGCTCAAGAGAACTTATTGAAGACTAGCTTATAAGTGGGGAGGTATCTTGCAAGGTATTCTAGAGGAAATACCAGAAGAACTAGACTAAGGGACTAGTGCTAGGACTCTAGGGGTTTATATACTCTGGTACTATATAGCCACTGGCATATGGACCATATACTCTACTATGGTAATATTTTATATATAGCATAACCTTATATTTCTAGGCTATACCAACCTATGCAAATCTGTGTAAGGCTGTTCTTTGCTCTGCTGGCCTATGTAGTAGAGATTAATGAGGCTATGTGATAAGCACAGCTGTTAGTGGCTATATGATAAGTGCTATATTAAATAGTAGAGATTAATAAGGCTGGTCCATAGCCTCAGACAGAGATTAACTACCATCTTCTATATAATGCCTTCTATCCAAAAAGAGAAGGTGCACTGGGCTGTGCATGTTAGAAGATCTGAAGCTATCCAATAAGTCCATAAATGGAAACTAGTTCCCATACTTCCTGAAGCATTAGAATATTAGTAATCAATACTAAAAATACTCCTAAGAGTTCCTAGGAACTTCATAAAAAGTACTTCATTTCTAAAAGCACTGTCTAGATAGTTTTTGGACTTTTTAATATCTAGTACTCTTAGAGTCTTCTCAAGTACTGGACTTGAGGTCTTTGAATAACTGAATAAAATATAAGATGTGTAGGCATGGCCATAACATCACCCCCCTCCTATAACTCAAACTTTGAATGAGTCACTATTCAAGTCCAGACAGTTGAAGAGAATTTGTGCTGGCTAAAGCTTCATTAGAGAATCTGGACAGTGGTAGAAAAGAAACAGAAAGTCCTTCTACAGAATGGATAAGGCCCAAGTGTTAGAGTTGTGATTACACACTCTGTGCATTTAGGAGTGTATTCTGTGCATTTGGAATGTTTTATTTACTTTATATATGTTTGGCATAGTAGTTATCTTCGGAGTTCACTGTCATTCCACTTTCCTTAGTTTCTCTAATAGTGGAGACTCTAGCTGTTTAATAGGTTATGAGCCCTGCACTCTAGTCACTTTATTCCAGTTTCAGTCCCTTTATGAAAATTTTTGCATCCTATCACCCTCTCTTCACCTTACCTCTATCCTGCCCAATCTCTTCACTTTACCATGTCTTCAGACCAGCAATCCCACTCCCATTGCATTCAGCCTCTCTCTAGCATCAACTATGTCATCTGAAGTAAGGAGATGAAGGTCCTATTTTGTTCCAAAGGCCTTTGGTGACTCGTCAATAGAAAGAAGACTTGCCCAATCACTCAAGGCACAGAGCAGAATGCTTGGGACATTAAACAGGACAAGGCAGCTGGTGAGCTATTGCTTAATATTGCCCCAAACCAGTGAGTTCATATTAGAGTGGACCAGAATGACCCCATAAAGTGTTAAACAGCTGGAGCTGCACAGCTAGAGTCCACTGTCAGAAACTAAGGAAAGCGGAATAACAGTGAACTCCAAATATAACTACTGTACCAAACATACATAAAGTAAACAAAACATTTCAAATATGCAGAATATACTCCTGAATACACAAAGTGCACAATCACAACTCTAACACAAAGGTCTGAGCTATGCTTAAGAAGGTCTTTATTCAACAACAGGCCAGCAGTCATTTCATCACATGTGACAAGTTTTTCAGCATTCAAAAGTGTCCTAAGAAGCCTTTGCCTGCACTTATAGCTAAAATGGAGGAGTCTATGCTTTCACATCAAGGATCTTCACCCTTCTATCTTTAATATCAACAAGCCTGATGATGAGTTAAGCTATATGGCTATGATTCACTCTCTGGAAGCAGAATACAACTACTATATCACATCTCTTGCTCTCCTGATGGACCTGGACAAAAATGAGGTCAAGGTAGTATTCCAAACTGAGGAAATCAATTGTTGCCCTCATTCTAATGGCTCTTCCATCATTTCCACTGACTCTGCACTCTCAACATCATCTGGGTGTAGTTTCAATCCAAATATACTCTGCTTGTTCTATAAGAAGACAGACCACCACCAGTGCAAGTGCTATTCACTCCAACATGCAAAAAAGTACTACAAGTCCAGAAGAACAAGGAGAAGAAGTCAGAGCATGCCTAGGCAGCCACCATTATACCTACAACCATTCAGGAGATGACTGAACATGTAGGAAATGCAAGTCTTCATTTCAGTAATCTCTCTGATCCATTTTCGCCACTCCAGCTTGATGCTAATCATGATTGGAATGTAGACTTGAGGGCCACTTCTCATATAACATCCCATCACCACTGGCTATGCAATTATACCTCAAAACATGTCCCAATCAAGCTTGCTGACAATATCATTGTCTAGTCAGCCAGAATTGGGTCTGTGATGTTGTTCCATCCAGTTATTAATGGAAAGAGTAGTCAGGCTGTCAAGTTTTCAAATGTTTTACATGCTTCTGAGCTGTAGAACAACCTTCTACCTATCCTATATCTCATTCACCACTCATCCTTTGTTTTCCATATCAATGCAACCCATATGTTCTTTTTATGTGCTTCTGGGCCCCCACTCTTTGTTGTGACCATCAATAGCAACAATGCCATATTTCTAAATAGTGTAATTGAGGCTATGACTGAGTATGCATGCCCTGCAATATATGTTCCACTCAATTTGTCCCTTTAGCATTGCAGATTCACTCATCACAATATCTCTGACATCAAACTGCTCTCTGAGTGCAAATTGGTGACTGGGATGAAGCTCAAGACTAAAACAGCACCAGATCCCATTTGTGAACCATGCTTAGCTGGCAAGATGTCTGCAAATCCATTTTCCAGATCTAGAACCCATGCCTCTTGTTCTCTTGAGCTTGTCCACTCAGATGTCCATCAAGTGCCATACTCAATATTTTCTGGGTATTACTATTAGATCACTTTCATTGACAACAACTCAAGATATTGCTTTGTGCTGCCAATTCATGTCAAATCAGATGTTTTCAATGCTTTCAAGAAGTTTAAGGCATTTGCTAAGAACTGATCAGAGTAAAAGATCAAGATTCTGCAAGATAACAAGGAAGGGGAGTACATGAGCAATGCAATGCTCAGATTCACTACTGAGTGTGGTATTGAGCACCAGCACACAGTCCAGGCCTGTCCACAACAAAATGAAGTTGCTGAATGGGCTAATTATGTTCTCTCAGAGTGCATTACTACTATGTTAAAGAAATCTGATCTGGCAATGCAATTCTGGGGTGAAGCACTTGCTGCACTCATTCATGTCTAGAATCAATGCCCTACAGCTGCTCTGAACAATGTCACTCCCTATAAACTCTGGCATGGATGCAAACCAGATGTCTCTCACCTTTGGGTCTGAAGATCAATCACCTATGTGCATATCCAGAAGGACACATACCAGGCTCTTTGTTCTCACTACAAAAAATATGTATTTATTGGGTACCTAGCTGGTTATAAGGGCTGGAAGTTCTACAATCCAATCACAAAGTGAACCATCATCTTAGAACATGCTGATTTCAATAAAAGGACACTTAATCTGCTTGAGTATGCCACCTAGCCACACCAAACCCCAAACACCCTACATTGTACCAATAATCAAGGAAGATGATGCAATCGAGGCTTCTGAGGTTCTGCATCCTGGAGGGGCACCTTCTGCAGCTCCTACTAATGTAGAGAAGGATATAGACCCCAATATATACCTATTGCAGTTCCTAGGCTGCTTCCAGATCCAGAGACACCTTCACTCCAACAAGCAGCATCTGAGCCAATTGGTATTGGAGCTCATTTACTATGCAGAAATCACCAGAGACTATGGGAATGGTGGAAACTGAGTTCTGCATAGCTTATAGATGATTTAGATAACTCTAGGGATGAAAAAGCTGATATTTCATACTGTTTCACATCCAGCAGCACTTATCCAAGGTCATTTAAAGATGCCATGAAGTAGAACAATGTGGCAGACTGGAAGCAAGCTATGTTTGACAAGTTAGCTATACACAAAATAAATAGAACCTGTATTCTTGTCAATCAACTCAAAGATCACCCTGTTATTGGATCTAAGTGGGTTTTTATTAAGAAGTATCAAGCTGATGGCTCCTTTGAGTGTTACAAGGGCTGGCTTATCACTTAGAGCTTTCCTCAGCATTCTGAATTTAAATATCTCAAGGTCTTTGCTTCTACAGTTCATCTTCCCACCTTATATGTTATTCCAATGCAGCTATTTATGTCTTCACTCAAGGTGACCTCTACATCATTCTGCCTGTCTTTGTCGATGATATGATCTTTATCTTGCCTTCTCTTAATGAGATCAAGCAAGTGATTGCAGACCTTTGCAAGCATCTCAAATTACACAATCTGGGGCCAACTAAAGAGATCCTGGATATTAAAATTGACCAAGAATGTACAAATTGCTCCCTCACCATCTTCCAGTACCAATACTGCATTGATATGCTTTCTTATTTTGGTATAGCCAATTGCAAGCCTGTAACTACCCCTATAGAGCTGGGACTATGCTTATCACTTGAACAATTGCCCAAAACACCTGAGAAGCACTTCTTTATGCACTCAGTAGACCATGGAGGTGCAAATTGACTCCCTTCAGTATCTCTCTTGTACCACTCACCCAGATATTGCTTTCTCTGTTGGTCAACTTGCTTTATTTACTTCAGATCCTGGAGTAGCATATTGGAATGCCATCAAACACCTCTTTTGCTACATTTAAGACTCTCTGTCATTTGATATCACCTATTCATCTGATCCCACCACTTCTAAGCTATTTAGTACTCATTCTGATGCAAACTATGATGGTTACAAGGATTCTGATCACTTCACCGGTGCATATGTGGTCAAAATCAGTACTGGCATCATTTCCTGGATGTCCAAGCACCAATTCATTGTTGCTTTGTCCACTATAGAGGCTGAGTATATGGCAGCTTGCAAAGCTGGTAAGGAAATCATCTAGATATGCAAGTTTTTGTAGGAGATTAGTTTTGAGGTGTTTGGGGCATCCAAACTGCATATTGACAATCAGTCTGTGATTCAGGTAGCAAAACACCCAGAACACCATGATCAGATGAAGTACTTGGACCTTCAATGATATTAGCTTCAAGATGTTGTTGATGAAGCCCTTATTTCTCCTTCTTTTATTTCTACTGCAGATATGCCTGCTGATCTTCTTACAAAGGCATTACCTGGAGTCAAGGTTCAGCATTTCTGTTCACTCCTTGGACTTTTAGCTATTTCCACTTAGATTTTTGATTTGCCAGAGTTACACAATCAGGAGTGTGTGTTAGAGTTGTGATTGCACACTCTATGCATTCAAAAGTGTATTCTGTGTATTTAGAATGTTTTGTTTACTTTATGTATATTTGGCACAGTAGTTATATTTGGAGTTCACTGTCATTCTACTTTTTTTAGTTTCTGATAGTAGACTCCAGCTGTTTAACATCAAGGGATACTTGATTGAGCTCTATGAAAGTCATAAATGGTGTCCCATATTATTGACAAGGTTGTTTCATGGCTTCCAAGTCTAATTAGTCTTATCATAGCCCAACTAGTGGATCAGATATTTGAGGTGCCCCTAGTACCACCTGCTATCAACAATGAAGTTAACCTCCCATTCTTCATCTCTATTCTCTATAATCTGTATAGGGCCTGGGTGGCATACTGAATGATCTACAAACCTTTTCAAATAGGGCTTTACTGGGGAAACATTGATTATAGGGTGGATCTTTATTGACTTTGGAAACTTCAAAGTTACCACATGTGACCCTACAAGAACAATGATGATAAATGGGCCTAGCCAACAACATTTGCTGAATTTTCTGGATTCATGCTTCAGATGCAAGTTTTCTATAGAAAGCCAGACCTGCTGACTGATTTTGTAATGTAGAGCTTTGCTTCTGTAGCAGTTCACTTGATTTTTCATTTTCTTCTAGGCTTGCAGAAGGCTTCTCTGTGTCATATCACAGAGTACTGTAAAGGACTTGACTGTGGGGGCATTCCTGGATGTAGCTACTAAGAGTTTGGATCCTAGCCTTATGGGGTAGGTTCTTATCAGCTTGAATAGAGACTTGTTGCTCCTGTAGTATATCATTGCATTAATTTATCACTTGTATCATCTATGATGCAAACTAATGGCTACAATTAGAGACTATGCTCCATGGAAGTCCATAATGCTTCCAAACATGAGCTGAGAAGAGATATGTGATGTCTAGCATGTTGATCACCTTTCTGCAGAGGATTAATTCTATCTCTTTGGAAAATCAGTAAATGTGAGTTAAGATTGCATTGTAACCTGTTAACTGTATCTCATTGATTGCGCACTTTGCGCATTTGCTAGTGTTTTCCATAGTTAGATGTTGCGCCACATTGTGGCACATTGTTATTGTTTGTTTCTCCTCACAGTCCATAGTTGGAGTTCCACAGTCAGCGCTTTCTTCAGTTTCTGACTGTGAACTCCAGGTACTTGTAACTACACTCTAATATCATTAGTTTCTGACTGTGAACTCCAGCTGTGTCGAATTCCAGCTGTTTAACATAACCTTGTGATAAGGGCAGGTCAGTGACAAAATCTACTATAATATTCTATCATGAGCCCTTTGGTACTAGTAAGGGAATCAGTCTGCCTGCTAAGCATTGATTTCCTCTCTTGAACCATTGACATGTGTCATACTGGGTGATGTATTCACCCATATCCTTGCCTCAGACATACTACCCCTCCAACTACAGTGGCATTGTGGATTCCACATTGAGATCATGATTCCAACATCAGGCACTTGCCCAGATATTGTCTATGCAGTCATCACCTTGTCCAAGCATTTGGCTAAACCATGTCAGGAACATCTTGATAAGGCATGATACATCTGCTGATATCTACTTGGGACTAGACATTACTCCCTTATATATTGATAATCAGGGATCCATCACTAAAGCCAGGTCAAAGTACATTGACATTAAATGATATGCAATTCATAACTATATAGTCAACAAAGAAATAGAGTTGTTCTTCATCAATGGACAACACAACTCTACAGACATGTTCACCAAGAACCTCAGCCATATTAGATTCACAGAACTAAGATCTCAACTGGGCTTAGTTTTCTACAGTACATCACAAGGTGATCAGTGAACTTGCCAATGTGTGACTAGAAGATGCACTTAGCAAAGGGGAGTATTGAATGTGCACCTAAGTGTAGCACTTCATTCTACATACTTTAATCTATCATATTTAATATTATCATACTTGTCAGTAGATATAAGTTCAAACTCAGTCATCTGAGTTCTAATAACCATCTGTGAACATCTTTAGACAAACACTCAGTAAGTGCTCTAGATATCCTCTAAGATGTGATAGCCCATCTGTTTCAACATATAGATGTAGCTAAGTGACCTGCATAGCTAAAGTAAGCATAGCTTGCAGAGCATTATACTATCTCTTGCCTACCTGGCAGTGAAATTGTGGCCATAAAACTTCCACATTCTAGTGATTCATGCCTTCACACTATATGCTATACCCAGGACATATGAGAAAATTGCTAGTATGATAAATGACACCCAGAGGACCTTGCTTTGTGAAAAGTATGATATTCTGCAAGCAGTTCAGAATGAAATTGATAAAAAAAATAAGTGGCCAATCTGTTAAACAGCTGGGATGTTGCACAGCTGGAGTCCTCTGTCAGAAACTGTGGATTGCATCAAGCCTAATGCCTTGGTAAGTAAATCAGCAGGCATCTCAGAAGTAGGAACAAAACAAGGTAAAATGATCCCTTTATCAACTATATCTCGAAGCCAGTATCAGCAAAGGTCCAAATGCTTCATCCAACCATGGTGCTCAGGATGTTTCACCACTTGAATCACTGACTGGTTGTCCATGTTAACTCGTGTGATTGCATACTCTGTGCATTCAGGAGTGGATTGTGCACATTTGGAATATTTTGTTTACTTTATGTATGTTTGCCACAGTAGTGATGTTCGGAGTTCACTGTCATTCCGCTTTCCTTAGTTTCTGACAGTGGACTCCAGGTGTGTAGTACTGTACTCCACAATTTACAGTGTCTGACAGTGGACTCCAGCTGTGTAATTCCAGCTGTTTAACAGGTTATGAGCCCTGCGCTCTAGTCGCTTCATTCCAGTTCCAGTCCCTCTACGAAAATTTTCGCATCCTATCCTGCCCAAACCTCTTCGCTTTACCATGTCTTCAGACCAGCAATCCCACTCCCATTGCATTCAGCCTCTCTCTGGCACCAACTATGTCACCTGGAGCAAGGAGATGAAGGCCCTGTTTCGTTCCAAAGGCCTTTGGTGACTCATCGATGGAAAGGAGACTCGCCCAACCACCCCAGGCGCAGAGCAGAACACTTGGGACATCAAACAGGACAAGGCAGCTGGTGAGCTATTGCTCAATATTGCCCCAGATCAGCGAGTCCACATTAGAGCGGACCAGGACGACCCCACAAAGGCCTGGGCTGCGCTTAAGAAGGTCTTCGTTCAACAACAGGCCAGCAGTCGTTTCGTCGCATATGACGAGTTTTTCAGCATTCAGAAGCGTCCTAAGGAGTCCTTGCCTGCGCTTGCAGCCAGAGTGGAGGAGTCGATGCTTTGCATCAAGGACCTTCGCCCTCCTACCTTCGATATCAACAAGCTC
Organism: Tylopilus cervinicoccineus; assembly: GCA_038094635.1. NCBI lineage: Eukaryota > Fungi > Basidiomycota > Agaricomycetes > Boletales > Boletaceae > Tylopilus > Tylopilus cervinicoccineus. Next base: position 58,288 of record JBBPUK010000033.1, on the reverse strand, counting down.
GATGATGAGTTGAGCTGTGTGGCTATAATTCGCTCCCTGGGAGCAGAATATAACCACTTTGTCACATCGCTTGCTCTCCTGACAGACCTGGACAAGGATAAGGTCAAGGCAGCGTTCCAGACCGAGGAAATCAATCGTCGCCCTCGTTCTGATGGCTCTTCCATCATCCCCACTGACTCCACGCTCCCATCATCATCTGGGTGCAGTTGCAACCCAAATGCACCCTGCTTGTTTTGTGAAAAGACAGGCGACTGCCAGTGCAAGTGCTATTCACAGCATGCACATACTCTGTCACAGACTCTGTTGTGCCCTCCAGAAATGCGGCATTGTTGCTATCAATGTTGGCAATGAACAGTGGTGGTCCCAATGCGCAAGAGAAAGTCATGCAAGTTGCATTGATATGGACAACAAATCTGTGCGATGAGTGAGGTACAGCACAGCAAGCAGGTTGTTGCGCAGTTGGGGGACATAAAGGACATTTGAAAACTCGACCACTTGACATCTCTTGCCATCACTCACTGGGTGAAACACCACTGAACCAACTCCAGCAGAATAGACAATGGTGTTGTCTGCGAGCTTGATTGGGACACATTTGGCCATATAATTGCGCAACCAGTGTCGATGGGGCATCATATGAGAAGTGGCACCCAAGTCTGCATTCCAATCGTGGTTAGCATCGAGTTGGAGAGGCGAGAACGGGTCAGAGGGATCAATGGAACGATAACTTGCATTTCCAGCGCGTTCTATGACCTCAGGAGTGGTCATCGATGAGTTGCCCTGGTCCGATGTCTTGCCCTTGTCCTTGTTCTCCTTGTAGTGCTTCTTCGCCCTCTGAAGCGCATAACAGCGGCACTGGCAATGTCCCTTCTTCTCACGGAATGCGCATTGGGTGTTGCAAGCGCATTTGCAGCCCGAAGTGGTTGCAGACAGTGCGGAATCAGTGGGCATCGAGGGAGTGGCATCTGGACGAGGTCGACAGTTGATTTCTTCTGTCTGGAACACCTAGTTGTTGCCATTGAGAGGCTGGATGCGGTGGGAGTGCTGAGACTGATCTGCAGACATGTTGGAGTGGATGGGAGGGAATAAGAGCGATGAGGTTGGTGGGAGAGTGGGTAACCGAGTGGTGGGTTAAAAATTTTGCAGGCGACAAGGAGCTTGTAAAGCGACTAGGGCGCAGGGCTCATAACCTGTTAAACAGCTGGAATTCAACACAGCTGGAGTTCACAGTCAGAAACTAAAGAGAGCGGTGACTGTGGAACTCCAACTATAAACTGTGAGGAGAAACAAACAACAACAATGGGCCACAATGTGGCATAACATCTAACTATGGAAAACACTAGCAAATGCGCAAAGTGCGCAATCAATTAGATACAGTTAACATGCTGCTGTGTATGTGTTCACTCGAGGGGATGTCAGGATCATTCTTCCCTCTCTTTGGTAGACAATATGACCTTCGCATCAATGTCTCTTGAGGCTATCAAGCAGGCCATCGCTGATCTGGATCAACATCTCAAGTTGCGCGATCTTGGGCCCACAAAGGAGATCCTGGGCATCAAAATCGAGCGAGAGTTTTCCAAACGCTCCCTTACCATCTCCCAGCGCCAGACTGTGTTGAAATGCTGTCTCGCTTTGGCATGGCTGATTGCAACCCTGTGACAATGTGTTCGAGTTGTGATTGCGCACTCTGTGCATTCAGGAGTGTATTGTGCGCATTTGGAATGTTTTGTTTACTTGATATATGTTTGCCACAGTAGTTATGTTCGGAGTTCACTGTCATTCTGCTTTCCTCAGTTTCTGACAGTGGACTCTGGGTGTGTGTAGTACTTTACTCCGCAATTTATAGTTTCTGACAGTGGACTCCAGCTGTGTAGTTCCAGCTGTTTAACACAACGCCCATGGACCCTGGGTTTGTGTCTTTCATGCCACCAGTTGCCCAAAACTACTGAGTGCGATCTGATATGCAATATTGACTATGGGGGTGCCATTAGCTTGCTCCTGTCCTGCACCACTTATTCAGACATCACATTTGTGGTAGGCCAACTTGCCTCTTTCACCTCAGATCCAGGTATTGCTCACTGGAACACCATTAAGCACTTGTTTTGCTATATTCAAGGCTCTTTGACATATGACATCACTGATAAACCCAATCCAACTACCTCTGAGCTGTTCTTAATAAATTCTGATGCAAATCATGGTGGTTGCAAGGACTCTGGTCGCTCCACCAGTCCATATGTCATCAAGATTGGTACTGGCATTATTTCCTGGATGTCCAAGCATCAATCAATCATTGCTCTGTCTATCACTGAAGTCGAGTATATATTTGCTTGCAAGGCTGGCAAAGAAATCATCTGGATGTGCCAACTGCTGCCAGAGATTGGTTTGGAGTGCTTTGGACTGTCATCTCTGCACATGGACTGTTAAACAGCTGGAACTACACAGCTGGAGTCCACTGTCAGAAACTGTAAATTGTGGAGTAAAGTACTACACACCTGGAGTCCACTGTCAGAAACTAAGGAAAGCGGAATGACAGTGAACTCCGAACATAACTACTGTGGCAAACATACATAAAGTAAACAAAACATTCCAAATGTGCACAATACACTCCTGAATGCACAGAGTGCGCAATCACAACTCGAACAGTTTTGCCACCCCATTCTGCTATGGGCATGCATAAACATTATGCTTGTGCACAAAGCAACATCTGGAGTAGTCGTCGATGAAAGTGACCCAATAGTAATAGCCAGAGAAGGTGGCAGATGAGCTAGAGAATGGATTTGCATTCATCTTGCCTATGAGGCATGGTTCACAAATGGGATTAGGTGATGATTTGCTGTCCAGCTTAAACCCAGTCACCATTTGGTGATCATGGAGTGCTTTGATGTCCCACAAGGTTGTGGTGGGTAAATCTGCAATGCCAGAGTGACAAATTGAGTGGAATAGACATTGCAGGACGGCCATACATGACTATAGGGTCTGTTGTGCCATCCAAGAATGTAGCATTGTGGCTGTTGATGCTGGCGATGAAAAGTGGTGGTTCAGAGACACGAGAAAAGGTCATCTGCATTGCATTGATATGCACAACAAATGAGAAGTGACAAGTAAGAGACAGGACAGAGAGGAGGTGGTTCTTGTTAACTGTATCTCATTGATTGTGCACTTTGCACATTTGCTAGTGTTTTCCATAGTTAGATGTTGCGCCACATTGTGGTGCATTGTTATTGTTTGTTTCCCCTCACAGTATATAGTTGGAGTTCCACAGTCACTGCTTTCTTTAGTTTCTGACTGTGAACTCCAGCTGTGTTGAATTCCAGCTGTTTAACAGTTCTGCAGCTCAGGGACATGCAAGACATTGCTATACTCAACTGGTTGACAACCCTTTCCATTAATAACATGATTAAAGACAATAGACCCTACTCCAGCTGAATAAATCCAAAATATTAGTGGGGGTCATGGTGTGGGAGGGGACTCATGCAACTCACTCAATGCTTCAATTGCCTGTTTCGCTTGCTATTTAGTCAGGATGAGTGTTTCAGGTATGTTGGGTATGTGTTGAGAATGTCAAATATATTGGGTTATCTCGCCTATGTCACTTACTCCCATATATATTTCCTTTTTTGTTGACCATTCCAACTCCCCTCAAATTGTCCTCCATTGATAACCACAGCCACCTGATTAAGTTATCAAATTAAGTAATCAAATCTTTGCCCACCATATTGTACACTGCACTCTCTACACCTGCACTCATATTCATTGATAAACTATAGTTCTGATCCTTCTTTGTTAATTGTTAATGCTATTATTGAGAGCCACCTGCTTAAGTAATCAAATTCTCGCCCACATATTGTGCACTGCACTTCAACTTATATTGATTAATAAAAACAAATCAATTTAATATCCCATTACTGTAGTTTTCGGCTAGCTTGGCGGCGTGGGAATTTTAGTACAAAATTTGACACCCATCTTCCTTCCCCCATAGCGTGCCAACGCCTCATCGGAATTCTACAGAAAGGATACCATTCGACTCGGAACGCTCCAGAGAACATAGCCCGAGTGGACCGGGGATCAAATAGCAACGTTTCGGGATTTTTGATTTTTGGGGGTCGGGGAATACTTCGGTATGTGTCTATCACACTCGTACATGGGACCCTGCTACTGAAAACGATGTGAAAGACATGCCTCAAGGTCGACAAACTTGCTCTGAGATTCAGTGGGCGATTGTATGACTGTCTCACATGCTGGATCAAGAACAGGTTTCTGCAGGACTCAATGTGTCGACTCGCACAGTACAACGTGTTCTAGCTCATTTCCATGAGTATGGCACAGTCCCAAATAAAGACAACCAACCAGCCAAACGTGATCGATTCAATAATCGTCATCTTCGAGATATCGATGTTGAGGTATGTCATTAATCAACCGCTCTACAGCGACTTACATTCGTATTGTTGTAGTTTCTTCTTGGTACCATCCAGAAAGCTCCAGATCTTTATTTGGACGAGCTCCAAGAAACATTGGTAGTATCAGCTGGCATTCATATCTCGCGCTCCGCCATTTGGAGAACCCTCCACAGCAAGGGATTTACAATGAAAAAGGTAAGCAATACCCTGTCCATTATTGCTACTAATTCTTACTGTTCTAGATCACGCGAGTTGCAGTGGAACGCTCTGCAGAAAAGTGACTTGAGTATTATGCACGAATTGGCTTGTACCAGCCTGAACAGCTTGTATTCGTTGATGAAAGCTCTGTGGATTGTCGTACAACTTATCATGGCCGTGCTTGGTCAATTCAGGGCACAAAAGCACAGCGGAAGGCTTTTTTTGTGCATGGTCGGCGGTAAGCAATACATATTCAAGTCTGTAGATATTACTGACGGTTTGTAGCTTCTTCATCCTACCCGCCATTTCATTGAACGATGGTATCTTGCATTGCGACATAGTTGAAGGCTCATTCCATGGTGTTACATTTCAACGATTCATCAAGCGCTTACTTGACAACATGGAACCATTTCCTAGCCCCAACTCCGTTATTGTAATGGATAATTACCAAATTCACAAGCACGCTGACATTCAGAATATGATTCAGGCCAGGTATGTGATCCTACAGCATTATGTGAGCATATACTAATGTTACACAGAGGCATGCGCTGCGAGTTTCTACCTTCTTATTCCCCCGACCTCAACCCAATTGAGCTGGCATTTTCTGCAATAAAGTATCACTTACGTAGGAATGGCAAATATGTCCGAATGGCAATGACAGAGATGTCGGATGAGGATATCTACATCGCTCTTATGAAAGCGCTCTACACCATCTCACCTACAGACATTTTGGGTTGGTATGTACACTGTGGCTACATGTAGTATGTTCAGTATGTTGTTTTATGTCCATGTCATATGCAATTTTACTGTTTCGTTGAAGCGACCACATATGTGTGCTTGCCCTCGAATGGTACTTACTGTGCTTCGCACTCACCCTTGCACTCACGTCACCCTTGCACTTGCTGCCTCACCCTTACATCACGCTCACCGTTGTGCTCACCACCTTGGCCTTACCCTTGCTCTACTGCCATTTCACACCCACACTATCTGGGCTATGACATCAACACGGTGGGCTTGGATGGGTGTTAGATCATTGGGCATGGTTAGAAGGTGGTGTGGATGGTTTAGGTGCGTCTGTCATCACATCGCAACACTGCTCACACTGACTCATCTGGTATCTAGTGAGCATCTTTGCTTCGAGTCAGTTTGACCTGCAATGCAGTGCACTCGTTGCGCTATCTATCCCCATTCATTCTCTGTCATATGCGATGCATTTCGCATCAGCTTGGTAGTTCCAATCACCCGTGACACCTCCTGGCTCTGTCTCTCAACTCTGCATGTTCGTCTCGATATCGCGCTGGTCCCAATTGGCTATGGGGGTCTTTCCTGGTGTTGTAGTCATGTTGTACTGCTGTGTCGCATTTCAGGTCATTTGGAGACCTTGGTGGTGGACTTGGTATGCCCTTCTTGCCTTATTCTGAGCGTTCATGCTCCTGTTCTGATGTTTCTAGATATTACTGGTATGCACCCTGCATCCTGATCACAGCTAGATGGTCCCGTCATGTGCGCTTCACATCCTGGGGTGTCCTGAGCTCATTTAGGTGAGCTGGCCTCCTCTGACTGCTCTAACCATACATGCTCATCTTCTGACATTTTTTTCAGCTCTGTTGACACATCCCTAGCGTCTTCATGACATCTAGGTGGTCCTGATGCATTCGCTTTGTCATTGGTGAGCCTTTCACTGGAGCTCATATCTGACTTCTCCCCCTCGAGCTCAAGGCTCTTGGGTTTGTCTGATGCATTTGCAGGCTTCTTTGGCGTGCTCCTAGCATCCTTGCTGCGGCTGAGTGGTGCCATTGCATCTGCTTTGCATCCTAGGCCTCTGGCTTCAACTTTGGTGCTTTTGGGTAAGTCTTTCTCATCCCACTGCCCTGGTTGTTTACGCCGCTGTTCTAACATATTTGGCAGCTCATCTGGCGTGCTCTCAATGTCCTCATGGCATCCCAATGGTCCAGACACAGTTACTTTGTCAACGTCACTGCCTATCTCGCAGCTCATTGATACTTCCTACTTACTCTTGTCTCCTCACCATCGATGACATGTAGTATCACAAACCTGTGACTCGGTAATACAGTGCTCTATTATTCTTTTCACAGTAGCGATGACTGATCGCTTCATAGTGACTCCAGTCATGGATGACCCCATCAGCCTCAAGGTAGGCAAGTGGCCACATGTAAATACGATGGTCCGTTCCCACCCGCTTCTTGCACCCAGACCACAATCCGTCCGCTGTCATGGCCCCAAGGCAGAGAGCCATTAGTGGCAGCAATGCTCCCACTGGCCATGAGCAAGTTCCTCAGGCTGACACAGATAGGATTTATTCCGTCTAGTGTCCATTACTTGTTGCTCAGCTGTTTTAGCCAAGAAAAAACGGGTTGGGGCCTGTACGCGGTGTCGAACACATAAAGTAAAGTGTGAGGTACTTTCTAGGGCCAAAGTCTGCTCCAGATGTGAGCTGAGCGGTGTCGCTGAAATCTGTGAGCTCAAAGAGAGCGCTACCCGTCCTGCAAATGCTGTCGCACCGCCGAGCATGCCCTTAGCTGCCGAGGGCAAGCGGCGTACCCGTAGCACATCTACTCCCCAGCCTGCTTCTTTTACATCTCGGTCCGATGTACCTCCTCTATCTCACCCTCCATCTTGCCCTCCGCCATCTCATCCACCATTTTGTCTACTGTCTCGTCCACCATCTCATCCTCCTCCATCTCGGTCCAATACCTCTCATGCCGACATTCATCCTTCTTCTCAGTCCTCGCATGACGGATACTTGGATCCTGTAGCTGAACTTGAAGATATTTATATTCAGCCTACTTCTTTCCAAGATAAAGACGATGGCATGGACACTCCCACATTTCCAGGCACGGGCTGCATGGCACTCAAGAATGTGGGTCGACTTATTCGCATGATGGCTGTAGAAGAGTCGAGCGACCAGGATTATGGTATGGAGGCCGATGAAGATAAGAGCGGGATGGCTAGTAGTGAAAATTTCACCTTCGATGACACACAGGGTACATCCGAATATGCGGACTCTGACACAGTACTCGACGACCTTATAGAATGCCATCGCCCTTCCAAATTCATAGCGCCTCCAAAATGTTCAAAGGCAAAGCAGCTGACTTCTTAAAAAGCTACAGCCATGTTGGATAGTTTTGATGACGATGACAGTAAGCAAACGTCACGCTACTCTATGGAAAAATCTCTGACATTATCATTTGTAGCCGTGGAACCCTTTACTATTCGATGCTCTGTCCCTCAGCCCAATGGTAGTGAGGCGCCATTCAATATACGGTCTACCATCTCATTCAAGGAGCTGCATGAACTGGTTGCTTTGAAAATGGAACGGCATCCTGAGCTTCTTCATCTCCTCTATCATTTGGATAGTGACAAGGTGAAGCAAGCATCAATCTCGATCAACAGCGATGAGGAATTCAATATATTCATTGGATGCTTACAAGATCTCATTGTACCTGGACGTCTATCCAATGGATGCAAGTCAACTCGTGCGCCCAAGAACCCACTTGTCCAATTCAACGACGCCTCCAAAGTTGACAATAGCAACTCCTCTCAACATGGCAAGGGCGTAAGTATACATTGTTATCTTTTTTTCTTGCTTGAGCTTATCTTATGTGTATTTTTTTAGGGAATAAAAGGCTCAAGCACAACATCCGGCACTACTAAGCAAAAGATAGGGTCCGAGGTTGCTGAGCCAGAGTTAGATGGAGCTGGCCGCCGACTCAAGTTGATCAAGAAACTCCAAGAATGATGGAGGTGCAAGATCCACTCGAAAGGAACTGACAAGTGGTGCTTCAATCCCAGCGGTGGCAATACCTGTGAAACGCTGACGATCAGCAACTTGTCTTTCTGGGCTATTCAGATCGTATGTATCCATTCATACTGATTCAAGCTTGCTTTGCTGATCAATTGCCTACTAGATGGACGGTCGAGCTACCATTGACGAAAAACCAGTCGGTCTCATCCTTGATGGTGCATCATGTGCGTGTTCTGGGTCTACACAGCAGAACGATCCTGTAGGACAACCCAGCTTCCCCTTTGGATATGGCGGATACCCTGGCTACATGCCGCCTCAGGCTGTCTTTGTCTTGCCATCACAGTGGGGTCCACAGGGTGGCCTACCGGATACGAATTCACAGCCTCAAGGCGCTGGCGTGTTGGGGCCTGGACAGCCACCAGCTCAACTAGAGCGCTCAGCTCCCCCTACCTTGCACAAGCCAGTCCCTGAACTTACAGAGTGGCTTGCATATCTCGATACTTATGGTGGGCGAAATCAAGACGGGATCGTATATGCAGACTTTGGACCAGTTCTGAAGCAAAAAGGCTTCTATCGCTTGCATCACCTTAGTCGTAAGTATGTTCAGCTGTCAGATCTGCAAGAATGGCTACATATTGAAGTTGGTACGGTGATCAATATTTTTGAGTACGCTGAGGAGGATCTTGCGGCAGCAAAGGCAGGGATGTTGGACCTCAGTCGTTTTCATTTGGATGGCAACAACTAGATCATACAAGTAGTTTTGTTTCTTACACTCTCCTGAAATACAGTGATTCAGTCTCGAAAACAGTCATATTCATAGTACTGATAGCAAATACACCGAACGACATGGGTCCAGATTTGGGTATGGCCACCAGGCATCCATACTCACTCTTGGCTATGTTGGGTAACTCTGTAGATATGCCTGGATAACACATATCATCCATAGTCACGGATGATTTACTGTCGGCACTCACTAGTAGCAATAATTAGATTGAGGAAGGGGGGGATGCACAAACCAATTGGAACACCTCGTTCCATCTATTCTCATCTCTTGGACATCTGTTTGAGGAGTTACCGATGGCTGGATCCCATGTACGAGTGTGATAGACACATACCGAAGTATTCTCCGACCCCCGAAAATCAAAAATCCCGAAACGTTGCTATTTGGTCCCCAGTCCACTCAGGCTGTGTTCTCTAGAGCGTTCTGAGTCGAATGGTATCCTTTCCGTAGAATTCCGATGAGGCGTTGGCACACTATGGGGGAAGGAAGATGGGTGTCGAATTTTGTACTAAAATTCCCATGCCACCAAGCTAGCCGAAAACTACAGTAAACTATAGGACTTATCAAAAACTATCTAAAAGTCTAACTTTTTAGATTACCCACTTGATCTTTTATACTATATGAGAGTGAAAATCTGTGAAAAAAGGCTCTACTATCTAGCTTCATAGATTCAACTCTGTATATCTGCTAGTTGTCAAGACCTTTCCAGTCTAAGCTCTCTTATTGCACTACTTGGAGGCTGTTTAGAAATCTTTTTTATTCTTGCTATTATCTTTCACTTTCTTTCAGACTTTTTCTCTTCAGCTCTGTCATACTCCTGCCTTGGTTGTCATATAGTTAACTCTTGACACTGCTATATGGAATAGAGTGTATTCTTGACTCCCTTCTAAACACTGGAATTTCTCTCTTGGGTCTGGATCTAAAGCTTTTTCTTTTAATCTTGATTCTAGAACTTTGAATCTAACTTTGAATCTGGACATTTCTCTTTGGTCTTGAAGTTGAAATCTATTCTCAATTTTATGTTTCTTTATCTCTTCATCTATTATTATATTAGATCTGGCAATTTGTCTGAGTCGTGCCTTTGGAATAATAAAGGGATTATAGTGAAAGGGACAGTAATATTAGTACTCAGAACATTGAAAATAATAGAAGCAGGGTGTGATTTTGAATGAGTATCCTTGAGGCTGCTGAAGATGTTATACTGACTGTTGGCTAAGGAATGAGGCCTATAGATAGTATAACATTTCCAGTAGCCTCAAGAATACTCATCCAAAATCACACTCTGTGGATCTAGAGTTAACCCATAAAATAGAGTTATATAACCCTTCTATTATGTCAAAGGCACAACTTGGATAAAAAAGAATAGAAACTAATAGATTTTTTTTTCATTCTTACTCTTATCTTTCACTTTGTTTTAGGTATTTTATCTCAATTCCTATTATACTCCTATTCTAATTGTCATTTAGTTAACTCTTGGCACTGTTATACATTAATAAGAAGATAAGAAATTACTAGAGAAGGGAATTGTACTTATAGGGTAGCTAGTCTGTGTATCTGTGGCTGTATCTGTCCATAATATATAAACTTGTAGGGCTGAACAGCTAATTTTCTAGCTTAGTTCTCTCTGATATTTTCTATATTAGATCTGACAATTTATCTGAGTTGTGCCTTTAGCATAATAGAGGGGTTATAGTGAAAAGAACAGCAATATTAGTACTCAGAAATAAAATATATTGAAAATAATAGGAATAGGGTGTGATTTTGGATGAGTATTCTTGAGGCTGCTGGAGATATTATGCTACTTGTGGGCCAAGGAATGAGGTCTACAGGTAGTATAACATCTCCAGCAGCCTCAAAGATACTCATTCAAAATCACACTTTGTGGACCTAGAATTAACCTATAAAATAGGGTTATATAACCCCCCTATTATGCCAAAATATAGAATAAAAGTCACATTGTGCCAAAGACACAACTCAGGTGAAAATAGCTAGTCCAAAATATTAGTGGAGGTCATGGTGTGGGAGGGGACTCATTCAACACTTCAATTATCTGTTTCACTTGCTATTCAGTCAGGATGAGTGTTTCAGGTATGTTAGGTATATGTTGAGAATGTTGAGTATATTGGGTTATCTTGTCTATATCACTTACTTCTATGTGTATTTCCTTTTTTGTTGACTGTCCCAACTTCCCTCAAATTGTCCTCTGTTAATAACCACAGCCACCTGCTTAAGTAATCAAATCCTCGCCCACCCACACCTGCTGAACACTATTATTTATTACATATTGCATATTGCAGTTTCAACTCTCTAGATTACTCTCTACATCTCACCTTATATTCATAATATAGTCTCAGGCTGATTTCTGTGAGTTTAATACACTATGGAAGCATGTACTGATCATCATCTGATAACATTGATAAGAATAAGGATTTTTGTTGCTGGTATATATACCTACTGATTCATCATATCCCATTTTCATTTATACTCTCATAGAATCTATCAAGAACTGAGTGAAAGTGTGGGTTCTTGGATTAGGCACTTGATCTCTGCTGTATTACAGTGTACAAGAGTGAAAACCAGCTGTTTGGGAAGAAGTGGAATCAAGCCTCTACTATCTGGCTTTACAGATTCAACTCTGTATGTCTACTGGTTGTTCTAAGACCTCTGATACCACTATAGAGTAGAGACTGATTGGAGGCTGTCAAGTAGACTGATAGATTCTTGATCTGTCATTGCTCTCTTACTGTTATCTTTCATATTGTCTCAGACTTTTTGCCTTTAGCTCTGTCATACTTCTGTCCTGGTTGCCTTTCAGTTAACTCTTCTTGGCACTACTGTGTAAAGCAGAGGGATTGGTGTACATCCTTGACTTTACCTTTCTGCAAACCTGGACCTGAACTTAAACTTGGATGTATTTGAACCTGCTTGAACTCCTTGAATTTACTTTTTAAAGACCTGGATTTTTGTTTTTCTAGATTCACCTCTGAACTTGAACTTACCTGGATTTATCTGGATTTGAGTTTATCTGAATCTTCTTTTCACTTGAACTTGCCTTATTAGAATCCTGCCATATCTTAAAATGTATATATTTCCAACTTTTATATTAGTTTACTATATAAATTCTTGATATTAGGTCTACTCCTCCTACTTTCCCTCAATATGCTCAATCTATTGTTCACCAGACTGAATGAGATCAGCATCAACTTGGTTCTCCTCTATCCCATCATCATCCAAATCCTGCTATATAATCTTCATTCTAGTCAAACATCTCTATTAGTTTGATAGTAAGTTTATATATTATTTCATTACATAAATAAAGATCTCAAAGACTAACTACAAATTTTAGATCCATCCTCCTGTACCTGTTCATCAATATCCTGATCTACCAAGACATCAGATTGCTCATCATGTTAGGAATAGACTCTCTCCTATCAATATACCTCTATTACCACCACCTCTTCCTCAACCATCTTATCAGGCATTTCTACCATCACTTCCATAACCTCCAAATGTTCCTCAAGTGAATAGAAGAGTGGATTATAATGCTCAGCTATTAGAAGGGTTTAATTAGACTCATCAAAGATGGCATAATAGAAGACAAAATTGTTCCTCTACTGTTCATTCTGATTCTGGTCCTGCTTAACCTTTACCACAAAATCAACAAGGTCATCAATATATCATCAATTTTCAACATGAGATAGAGGATCAGAGATTTCATCAAGTTCAGCATGAACATCAACAAGAACATCTTCTAAGATTACAATAATTGCAGCAGCATTAACAACAAGTATATTACATCAAGTGCAGCTACAGCAAGAACTATCACTAAGACAGGAGATGGAGAATCAAAGGCTATTTAGAGAGCAACAGAAGATATTGAAAAGAGAGAAGTTGCATCAACAGAGACTTTATCAAGAGCAGCAGGAGATACTAGAGAGGAAGGAGTTGTATCAACAGAGACTTCTTCAAGAACAACAGGAAGCATTATATAGAGAGGAGTTATATCATCAAAGACTTCTTCAGATATAGCAGGAGATACAACAAAGACAGGTGTTGTCTCAACAAAGACTTCTTCAGGAGCAACAGCAAATATTGGAGAGAAAGGAGTTGCATCAACAAAGGCTTCTTCAACAGCAGTAGGATATATTAGAGAGAGAGGAGTTGCATTATCAAAGACTTCTTCAAATGCAGCAAGAGATCTTACAGCAATAGGAATTGCAAATATAGTAGCTGAATCATCAAAGACTTCATCAGGAGCAATTGCATATAGTACAACAGCAACAACAAGATCATCACAGTCAAGAGTAGCTTGCAGTTCAACAAGTACAACAGCTATCTCAAGCTCTGCTCTCACAGGCCTTGAGAGAATATAGTCAGCACTCAGCAGAACAATATGAGCAAGATCAAGCTCAATCTCACCAGTCATCTCATTATGATATGAATCAAGATGTTCCAGATCTGGATGCTTCTGCTGGCCCTTCTGAAGTTAGATTCTCTCTATTTGAACATAGATTATCAAGCCTTCATTCCAATTTCAATCCTGATTCAGATCCTGATGACTCTGGCTCTAGCTCTGATTCTAGCTCTGATTCCAGTTTAGACTCTAGCTCTAGCTCTGATAGTGGCTCTCATCACTCCAATCATTTTCAATCATCTGAGCATGATATTCCTCCTGCTGCAAGACCATATGCTGAACCTCTTGAACTTCACTCTTTGGGTCTTATGAATATTCAATGCTCTAATTGCCATGCTCTTCACTTCATCTCTGAAAAGCTTGTCAGATCTGCTCTTCATAATCCTTGCTTTGATATTTGTTATCTTCAAGGTCAAGTTCAACTTCCACCTATTCAACAATGGCCACATTCTCTTTAGCTATTGTTTGATGAACCCCAAGGCAAAACAAACAATAACAATGCACCACAATGTGGTATAACATCTAAATATGGAAAATACTAGCAAATGCACAAAGTGCACAATCAATTAGCTAGAGCTGACAATGAGGCTGATGTAATTTATAAGGTTCTCTATATTCTACTTTCTGAGGGGGTGTTGATCTTCTGCAGCATCTGCTGCTGATAAAGAGCAGGATCCAAAACCCAACATATGATCTATATCAATGATATCATGTACCAAAATGGATAACTAAGAAGAACATAATAAGATCATGCTGAAAGTTCTTAGATGCCTGAAAGAAGACAACTTGTTTATAAAACTAGAAAAGTGCTTTTTTACAGTTAAGAAGGTAGATTTCTTGGGAATGATCATTTCACCAGAAGAAATCAAGATGGATCCAGCTAAAGTTAAAGGCATTTTAGAATGGCCAGTTCCAAACAGAGTAAGGAATGTTAGAAGTTTTCTTGTGTTGGCAAACTTCTATTGCAGGTTTATTACAGACTATAGCAAAGTGATCAGACCACTATATAATCTAATAAAAAAGGATAAGGCCTTCCTATGAAGTGAAGCCTACTAGCAAGTATTCAACAGGTTGAAGCAAGCCTTCACCATAGCCCCTATATTCACATATTCCATTATTGATTGTCAATTCCAAGTGGAAAGTAATTTATTAGACTTTACTACCAACACTATTTTATCTATGTTAAAAGAAGAAAAGTGGCATCTAGTTGCCTACTCTAATCATATCATGACAAAAGAAGAATGAAATTCCTCTATTGCTGATAAGGAAATACTAGGCATTATCTAAACACTTGAACAATAGTAGCATCACCTGAAAGAAGCCAAGTTTCCATTCAAGATCCAAAATTACCATATCAATTTAAAGTTTTTCCTTATATGTCAAGATCTCAATCACCACTAAGTGCAATGGGTGTACCTGTTCTTTCTTCTTCATAGCCCATATGATCAGTCACATGATGACAGCAAGAGAGCTAGATATTAAAGAGTTCAAAGACCACCTAGACAGTGCATAGGTAATGAAGTACCCTGTATAGGATCACCTGTCACCCTTGCTAGTGTAAGTTCTGAAACTTTCTATGTACTCTGAGAGTGTGGGAACTAGCTTTCTGTTTGAGCTTTTGGATATGGTCCACTTCTCTCATGCATAGCCTAGCATACCTTTTTTATTTCTATTCATCCAAATCCTTCTGGATGCTTCTCTTCTCTTCTTTGATAGAAGGTGCCACACAGGAGATGGCATTTAATCTCTGCTCTAGACTGTAGAACAGCCTCATTCATCTCCACTACTATGCAGCTATATATAGTAAATTTCTATATTTAGATATATGGTCTATACACAGGTGGCTGCATAGACCCAGCCTATATAAACTCCCAGGATGAACAGCTGGCTCTCCAGCTTGTTCTCTTAGAGTTTCCCCCTCTATCTACTAGCTAAGGCAAGGGATTAAAAGCTCCTTTATAAGACCATCTTCCTATCTCATCATATGCCAACATGTGACCTATGAACTCATAACTTCACTTAGTGAGGATTATTTTGATTTAGGGGTTATATCAGTCTACTTCCCACTATGGAATATTCTGAGATTCCTGAAGAGAGCATTATCTTTTAACAAGATAATGACCCTAAACACTTCTTTAAAAGGCTCAAAACTGGTTCAAATCTCAAGAAATTTGACTTTTTGACTGGCTAGCACAGTCACCAGACCTTGGTCCTAATGAGTACTGCTGGCAACATCTCAAAAAAAGACTCAACAGCTATGAAAAACCAGCAAAAGGAGTTTGAGAGCTTTGAAAGAGAATTAAAGTAGAGTGGGGGAGGATAGAGGTTGAGGAGTGTCAAAAACTAATTAAAAGCATGTCTAGAAGATTTGGGGCAGTGATAGAAGCAAAGGAAGGGCATATAAAGTACTAAAGTCTAGGATATAATTTGGGGTCAAATAAGTGTCCCAATGACATGTCATTTTGAAATGCTTGTACCTCACTCCCATGGCAGTCAAATTACATAAACCAAAGTTGTTTCATAATGCCAAGAGCAAGTACTTTCATTCATTCTGCAAGCACTTTATTTGATTCATTCTTGCTCTTCTATAATTTTTCAATCTTTCCAAAATGGCACAATATTGGGACACTTTTTTGAGCCACTATATATTGATCTATAAGCCTACACCTCAATAATAAAAGCCAATGCTCTAAGCTGCCAGTTAGACCATTATGAGAGAATTAAGAATGATAATAAAGGGATTATTATTATCTCTTCAGATAAGATTAGTACAATTTCCAAGTTGGGCATGCTTTCAGTCATGGATGAAGAAATTCAGCTGCAGTGAGCTCAAAAACCCTTTCTATATTGACTAAAATTGCAATACATGAAGTGTACTATCAGACAATGTGGGAATTTCACTTAGCATTAGTGGAGTTATAAATAGTACATACTCTTGGCTACAAATCCACCCCCCAGATCATGTGATTTGGTTCATACACTAATAAGATATGGTCATTTTGAAACAGCTATGTTATGGAAAGGATTTTTGAGCTTTTGAAATCATAAGAGTATTTGAATATTATCAGTACTTGGTATAGCCTCCTTTTGCTTTAAACACTCCCTCAATCCTCCCAGCCATGCTTTTAATCAATTTCTGACACTCTTCAACAGATATCCTCTCCCACTCCACCTAAACCCTTTTCTATAATTTATAAATCCTATTAGAAGGGTTTTCATACTCTGCAAGCCTTCTTTTCAACCATCCCCAGAGGTGTTCAATGGGGTTTAAGTCAGAAGACTATGCAGGCCAACCCATAGTACTAAAATCCCACTCTTCTAGCCACTCCTTTATCTTTTTGCAGGTATGCTTGGAATTATTACCTTACTAAAAGATGATATCAGACTATAATACTCCAGGGTTTGCTGAAGCTCATTCTTCAAAATCTAAAGATAGAGGTGTAGAAGTATACTCAGTACTGGACAGAGTCAGTTACTTTATATTATATCTGTAGAAGTATACTACAGATTATAAGTATAAGAGAAACAATATGTATAGGCAAGATCTTACCTCAGTACTGGATGGAGTCAGTTACTAAGGAAGATAGACACATTGCAGTTAAGAAGTCTATCATGATTATGTAATACAGGAATAATCAAGTCCATTTGTAATACTACAATACTCCCTTTTCAAATGGAAGGGTAAAGTCCAAGTTCCTGTGTGAAATGTTTTACTTTAATGCTGGGTAATGCTTTTATAAGAGTGTCTGCAATCATGTTATTTGAAGGGCAATAAAGAAAATGAATAAAATCTTCTTTAACAGTAAAATGAATAAAATGATAATGAATGCCAATATGTTTTATATGAGTATAATAATTGTTGCCATAGAGAACAGTCGGATGTGAGAGAGGGCTAAAAATCTCTTTAATGAGTTGACATAATCAAAGTGCTTCTTTTGTGGCATGTGTGGCTATGATATATTTGGATTCAGCCATGAACAATGTAAAAAGCTCTTATTTCTTTGAGCTCCAGAGTATTGCTCCCCCATTGACAAGAAAAGCATATCCAGTTATAACTTGTTAATATTCCTGAGTGGCTCCATCCACATCCATATATTCAACAAGTCTCTTTGTTTGCATCCTGAAGATGAGCATGAGTGATTTCATCCTAACTGTTATGGTATAATGGCACCTAACACAAATACACTAAAACAACTAGACAGAATAGCAACCTTCTATTATATGATGATAGGTGACACCTCTGTGCAGATCTGAACCCATGGATAGTGACATAATCAGTATGGCTTCCAGATGGCAACTCTTTCTAGCTGTGTAAATGCTAGCCTCAGCACTTCTATGTGCAGATGACTGAGCAGTGGCATAGACAACATAGCCCTCTCTATAGATAATTAAGAATGGTGAGCTAAGATTATGAGAACAGTCTCTTTTCACTTGAAGGAAAGAACCACTAATGAAATAGTTAATAATCAAAGGTAGAGGATACTTAGAAGGGGGGTAAGGTAACTGACCATTCTGAGAAGGAGTTCTAGGACATAGATTGCATAGAACAAGCTGAAGTACTACTACAAATGGAGAGCTCTATTTATGGGGTGGACTTTCTTTATATAGATCAAGTAATAAGAAAGGGAATTTACTAGATAAGAATAAGTTTTATCAGTGGTCTGAAGATATATAGGAAATAGAAAAGGCCATTGGCAATATGGTACAAGAATAGCTCTCTGATATACTCTAGAAACCATTTCCTAGACATATAGGGGTTAGTAAGGAATGGGAAAATGAGTCACAAATCCCCTGGTTGTATCAAATAATAAGTAGTGGAAAGTGTGAAAGGAGGCATCTTGGTTCTGGAGGGGCAACATATTCCATCAATGAAAGATACAAAGTTAAAAAGGGACTAAGAGATAAGTTTCAAATAAAGGGAGAGAATGAAGTTATAGGTATATAGAGAGGGTTATTGGTTAACACATAATATTATCTCCTTCCTATCCTCAAGACTTCCTAGGCTCAATAACTCCAACTTTTCTAGTAAATATGCCAAGGGCAACTGGAGATCCAGCAAAAGCAAAAGTGTTCTAGATGATGACTAGGGAAGAGGTGATTGCAATGGAGATATGTAAGCTAGGTGATTAATAGATCAAGAATATAGGGAATATCCTCAGGGTGAATTTTAGTGGATATAGTAGGGGGAACCTAGAGGGTAGAAGCACATCCTGGAAGAGAGGTCCACTTGTGCAGTTGGAGATAGAGTTTGAGGGGGATTTTGCTTCAGTCTATAAGATTAGGGTTTCATGGTCCCATGAATAGGTCTCTAAAAGGGGGTTGAGTGATGAAGGAGATGAGTTCCCCTATTCCCAAGTCAAGGTGTGTGGATCTGTTGATGTGAGTCATAGTAGTAGCTTGGATGGAGTAGGGCTAGATATGGTTGAGGATGGAAGAGTGGGAGGAGCAGGATAGGAGAGGAACAACAATAATAAGAAGAATAAGGTGAAATAGTTGAAGCAGAAAGAGAAAAACAATTTGGGGGGAAATGAAGTTGGCATGGATTCTGTTAGATGGAACTGAGGGCATGGAGTTTAGAGATGATTTACTAGCTTATAAGTTTGAAGAAGGTTAGAGGCATTATCTAAGTTTGATTCTAGTTTTCAGATATACTTAGATTCTGGATAGCCTTTCCATGCCATGAGATACTGCCTTTATAATGGTGGCCTGTGGTGGCATAAGATCTGGTCAATTTTATATTCTTTTTCTCCATCAATTAGATTGGATGGTGGGTGGAGGTAATTGGGGCTGTGTTCAGCAGTTTCTTGATAGGTGGATACCAGGGAGGCATGAAAGACATCATGAATTTTCTAGGTCAAAGGGAGTTTAAGATGGTATGCAAGAGGGGAGAGTACTTTAGTGATCTTAAAGAGGCCCTTGCACTTGGGGGCTAATTTCTGGGGAAGGTTGGGGTGAGAAAAATTGTGGGCTTCCAGCCACACCTTATCTCCTACTTTCTATAAGTAAAAATGGGCAGTGATTCATTTCCTCATAGGGCATTGTGTCTTCTCATGAGTGATCAGGGCCTCTCTTCATGTGAAATCAATGTTGTCTAATCATATCTATAAAGCAAGGAGGAAAGTGGTTTCTAATGGGAGGTATGTGTGTGGTTTATATCCAAAGAGGAGGAAGAACAGCATTTTGTTCATAGACAAATGTACAGAGGAGTTGTGGTGGAATTCTGCCATTTTCAGGAGGTCTATCCATCATTGTAGGAGTCCATTACAGAAGAGGTGAAGATAGGTTTCTAGTTCTTGATTTACTTATTCTGTTTCTCTATCTGTCTGAGGATGATATGCTATAAAGAGGGCTATGTCATATTGGAGTAGTCTATCAAGTTCTTTGGCAAATGCTGAAGCAAACTGTGGCCCTTGATCAGAGATAAGTTTGTTATAGAGGCTGACTCTAGGAAAGACATGTTCAAAAAAGAGTTGAGCAACTCCTTTAGCAGAGATATCAGAGCAGCAAGGTGTATAAATCACCCTCTTTATAAGGCCATGGTTAATCATGACCATAATTGAATCAAAACTCTTAGTAGGGGGTAAGCTAGAGATCAGATCCACCAACAGGGTGGAGAAGGGGCACAGGGAGAAAGAGGGAATGGGATGCAGTGGGGGCACCATTAGGTGCATGTTGACTTTATTTGCTTGGCAATGAGTATAACCAGAGATAAAGTGACAGACAAATGAAGGAAGGCCTGGCCACCAAAAGTTCTGCTAAATAAGGTTCTGAATTCAATGTATGTTATCATATCCTCTGGCAAATGATTCATGAAGTGTTCTTATAAGGGCCTGACATTCTGAGGGGAGAGCATAGAGATGGCCTTTGAAGTAGAGCTTTCTGTTTTCAAAGGTCCAGTTGGCAGGAATAAAGTGATGGAAGTGAATGGGGTCCCCTTCCAGATGGTAAAGAGCAGCAAGGACTATAAAGTTAGTGGTGGAGGAGGCAGTAATTTTTTTCATTAGAGTGGTGTTGATAGCATTGAGGAACAAATCCCCAGAGAGGAGTTGTAACTCTGAGTTATCTTTGGTGGTATCTGTAAAAGGCATTTGGGAGAGTGCATCTATAGATGTAAGATAGGAGGCAGGAGAGTATAGAAACAGCAAATCAAAGTCTTGTAGAAGGACCTGCCATTTGGCATGATGGTGGAACAGCTTTCTAGGTTGTTTGAAGTATGTGAGATTTTGGTGGTTAGTGGTGATAGTTACAGGATATTCTATATCCAATAGATATTGATGCCATTCTTCAAGAGCATAGATAATGGCCAGAAGTTTGCAGTCATAGATGTCATAGTTTTGCTCCACATTTTCAAGGGTTTTTGACAGGTAGATATAAGGGTGAAAGTTACTGTTGACATTCTTCTACATGAGAATGGCTCCTATAGTAACTAGAGAAGCATCAGTCATGAGAAAGAAGGGTTGGGACATATCTGGCATGCTAAGAACTGGGGCAGAAATGAAGATCTATTGTAAGTAGTGAAAGGCAAACTTGCAGTCCACTGACCAATTCTAGGGGGTATTTTTCTTTATGAGATCTAGAAAAGAGAATGCCACTTCAGAGAAGCCAGGGATAAACTTTCTGTAGCAGTTACAGAAGCCAATAAAGCTTTAAACCCCTTTGATATTGGTGGGGGTTTTCTAATCTTTGATTGCAGCTAGTTTGGCTTAATCTATAGTGATTCTGTTATGACTGATGACTATTCCTAGATATTCTACTTCAGATGCATCAAAGGAGCATTTAGTGAGTTTGAGATATAATTTTTGTTTAGCTAATTGTTGCAGTACCAGCTTGGTACACATGTGGTGGAGAGCTAGATCTATGGAATGGATAAGAATATTATCCATATAGATGACAACCCATCCTTCTGCTATGTAGTTGTGGAATATATAATTCATGAATGTCTGGAACATTGTGGGGGAATTTCTAAGCTCAAAAAACATAACAGTGGGCTAGAAGAGGCCAAATGGAGTGATGAAGGTGGCCTTTCACTAGTCCTCAGGTTTGATTCTAATATTGTTATATCCCCATCTGATATTGAACTTGATAAAGTATTGGGATCCTTTGAGATAGTCTAGGAGGTTGGAAATAAGTGGGAGTGGATAGGCATTTCTGATAGTAAACTTGTTGAGGTAGTGGTAATTTTGGCAAGGGTGTAATGATTCATCCTTCTTTGGTACAAAGAAGAAGGGGGCAGCTTGAGGAGATTTGGATGGTATGATTTTTTCTGAGGCTAGATGTTCATTAATAAACTCTCTACAGATGTCAATCTTCTTGGAGTTTAGCAGATAGGCTTTGGCTACTTTGGGGGTAAATCCTTCTTTCAGATTTATGGCATGGTCAAATGGTCACATTGGGGGAAGTTTGCCTTTTGGAGGTTCTTGAAATACTATGGCAAATTCTTTAAATTCTGTGGGTAAAGTGACTTTTTTCTTTGGGGCAGCCTGAGCAATTTCAGAAGCAATGGTGGTCTTGTTGATGTATACTAAGAGGTGGTAATGTTTAATATACTTTCATTTGAGTGATGCACTTTGATCTGTCCTAAGATAATAAAGAATGTATCTTTAAGGGAGGATATCATCCTCAGTCAGTTTTGAAGGTGAGAATCTCATCATTTCCATTTTCAAGTCTATAGTTAGGTTTACTTTCTTTAGCCATAAAAGTCCTAGAATGATGTCTTCTTTTTTACATCCAAGTACTAGGAGGTCTTTGAAGGTTTCCCAGTATTCAATTCAGATGGGGAGTCTAGTTATCAACTGTACCAGTTCTGAGTTGTTTATGCTTTCATCTACATTTTATGCTACTATCTTTCTCTTAAATCATTTGGTAGGTAGCTTATTTCTGATTACGAGTCTGAGATGAATAAAGTTCCTGGTGGTACCACAGTCCACTAGGGCTTGGGTTTCAATGATTTTGTCTGACTGAAGGATCAAAGGGATTTGCATAGATTGAGCCTTTGTATTGGATACAATTACAGTCACAACATTATAGGAAAGGGAAGATGTCAAGACATCCTTCTGTTTAAAAAATCCTGGGGATTAATTGCTTTGATTTCTGTAGTCTCTCCTTTGATCTGGGCTCCTTCTTCTTCATTATATACAGTTTTAAGCATCTAAAGGACTTCTTTCTAGGAGATATCTTTAGTACTGAGGGCATTGAGATACTTGATAAGTAAGGACTGAGATGGGGTTTCTTCAGTGGTATCCATTATCCTGATTGTAGCAGGGTAGAATGGATTCCAAGATGGGAAAGGCACAGTGGGGGTAGTGGTGATGGGTCAGGATTTGTAGGTTGTGTTGATTCCTGGACATTAATGGTTGCAAGTGGAACACCCCTTCTTATGATAGATGAAACATAGCCCCTTTCTGATATGATCTACACATTGCAGTGGTGTTAGATTTACTGTGTCTATATTCATGGCATTAGAGTCTCTGTGGATAAAGGAAGAAGCACCTGATCCTCCTCTCTAGAGATGATAGATAGAGCAAAGTCATTTTTTCTGGGCATGGCATTTGCTAGTGGCTTGTATCCATGCACTAAGTGTCTCTAGGACCTTCTCCATAAAGAATATCATCTGAGTTAGGTCTTTGTCTAGTCCTTGGGTGAACTTATCTATAAGCACTAGAGATCTGTCTCCTAGCACCATCTTGACCACTTCTAACTGGAAGTTAGCTATATACTTCGAAAATCCTTGTTTATCTCTGGTGTTCTATCATAACTTGGCCACTGCATAGTGGGCTTTCTGTTTCAAATCAATGGGGAGAAAGGTCTTGATGAAGTTATTGAAGACTTCTTTAAATGTTCTAGATGGAGTCAGATTCTTAATCATGATTCTATATCATGCCTCAGCAAAGTGGGCACTGCATCTCTTGCTCATCTTATTTAGTAATAATATAATTGTTGATACCTTTATCATGTAGACCAGCACATTAATCTTCAAATAAGCCTTGATAGCTAAAAGCCAGTGGTTGACATTATCTGCTTCTCCTGTAAAGTCATTAGGCAATTCACCCTTCAATTCTGTCAGCATACTGTTGCTGTCAGAGCTTGGAGATCTGGGGAGGATAGAGGGATATCCTGATGGGGTAAGTCCACAAGGTGGTGGTGTAACCCTAGAGTATGCAACTATTGATGATACTACAGTGGTGGGAATTGGAGTTGAAGCTTGGAGTGGCAGGTTCCTAGCTAAAGGGGGGTATCTGATAGGGGTGCATGAATGCTATAGAGTTTGCAAAGCCTAAGGGGGGCAATAGACAGGTCTAAATGAAGTATTGAATTCTGAGTCAGAAAGATACTGTGGAGAGTGGTATGACAGGATGGATAATAGTGGAGGTCCCTTCTGCTAAAAAGTAGGGGATAACTTGATAAGCTTGTTCTTTTGTTATGGTATGATAGCATATAATACAAATATACTAAAACAACTAGACAGAATAGCAACCTCCTGTTGCATGATGATAGGTGGCATCTCTGTGCAGATCTGGACCCATGGATAGTGATGTAGTCAGTGTGACTTCTGGATGGCAACTCTTTCTAGTTACATAAATGCTAGCTTTAGCACTCTTATATATGGACAACTTAGTGGCAGCATAGATAATACAGCCCTCTTTCTAGATAATTAGTAATGGCAAGCTAAGATCATAAGAACAGTCTCTTTTCACTTAAAGAAAAGAATCACTAATGAGATAGTCAATAATCAAAGGTAGAGGATATTCAGAAGGGGAGTAAGGTGGCTGGCCATTCTGAGGAGGAGTTCTAGCATATAGATTGCATAGAGCAAGCTGAAATACTACTACAGATGGAGAGCCCTATTTATGGGGTGAACTCCCTATGCACAGATCAAGTAATAAGAAAGGGAATTTACTAGATAAGGATAAGCTTCACCAGTGGCCTGAAGATATATAGGAAATAGAAAAAGCCATTGACAATATGATATAAGAATAGCTCTCTGATATATTTCAGGAATCATTTTCTAGGTATATAGGGGTTAGCAAGAAATGGAAAAATGAGTCACAAATTCCCTGGTCATATCAAAGAGTAAGTAGTGGAAAATGTGAAAGGAGGCACCTTAGTCCTAGAGGGGCAATATATTCTATCAATGAAAGATGTGAAGTTAAGAAGGGATTAAGGGATAAGTTTTAAATAAAGGGAGAGAATGAAGTTATGGGTATATAGAGAGAATTACTGGTCAACATGTAACACTGATGAGGCAACAATAAATCCTCTTTATGGTCTTCTAGTGTTTTCAACCAGAGTTCACATTAAATTGCAATATAAACAAAGTGGCAAAAGCAATATCTGGTCAGATGCCTATAGTGAGGTGGATGAGGGAGCTGACATATTGATGGTATGAAATGTTGCACATACATGCGATCTCAGTTGTCATTTTGAGTGGTTGCAACTCCAAGAGTTGGGTATGGGGGTCAAAAGGTATAGCAACTAGTTTCATGTCAGTGAAATTGTATTTTATGAGTATCATATTGATATATGGTTTTTGAAATAGTGAGATGGTGCAATTTGTATGATCATGTGTGACATTCATTCCAAGGTACCAGCTAATTAGATCTAAGTTGGTGATATAAAAACATATTCCAATCTTGTCCTTGAATGCTTTGATAAGTGATGATGAGCTCCTGATGATCATACAATCATTGCCATGTGAGGCTAGAATAAGGATATGAGTCACTATTAGAGCAACTAACACTTTCTAGTCTACTTTCATCCTTCTAAATCTCAAGTTGTTTAACATAGCACATAG
This sequence comes from Tylopilus cervinicoccineus, assembly GCA_038094635.1. Lineage (NCBI taxonomy): Eukaryota > Fungi > Basidiomycota > Agaricomycetes > Boletales > Boletaceae > Tylopilus > Tylopilus cervinicoccineus. Next base: position 32,944 of record JBBPUK010000033.1, on the reverse strand, counting down.
ACATCAATACCACTTTAGTGCACCTTATTTGGAATCATAGATAGTAATGCAAAGTTGCATGATAAGATTACACTCTTGTTTATCAAAGCTGGGTGATAACTCCATGTAGATAACCTTGTTATTGTCAAATTTACCATTGAGAAAGATGCTGTGGAAATTGAAGGCATCAATATTCTAGTCCTATCAAGATGCAATGGCAAGTATAAGTCAAAGCAAGGCAAGTTGTATGACAGGCATGTAGGTTTTGTTATAGTCTATACTGTATTGTTGTGTGAAACTGCATGCAACCAATCAAGCTTTGTACTTGTCAATTTCACCTATTGCATTCTTCTTTATTTGAAGATCCATTTGTAGCTTATGATGTTGGCATTTTTAGGGCATTTGACCATGTTTCAGGTATGCACACTGCTAAAACTCTTCAGTTCTACATTGATTGCTTCTTTCCATTTGGGCCAATTCAGCCATTTCTTCATCTCATTGACTGTTGTAGGTTCCAGGCCCTCAGCTTCCATGTTTCCACTCAGTATCAAAAACACCATAGCCATATTGTCAAACTCAGAAACTCTGCTATTATCTTTCTCATGATCTGCCCTACCAGCATGTAGCAACTTTACATATGGTGATTCTGTATGTTTATGAGTTGAGCATCATAATGGTGTGCTAGGTGGACCAACCTCAAGATTGTTTTTGGCCTTTTTAAGTGCTAGGACACCCATTGGTGCTGATGCTAGAGTTGTTGCAGGTACATTCTCAGTTGTTGCAGATGTGTTCTCAGTTGTGGGTATGATGGGCTGAGCTTTCTCAGTGCAAGGACATTGGAAAGTGACACTACATTTGATAACAATAGCACATCAATTGGGAAGATAAATCTGGTGCACTGTGGATTCAGTGTCATATCTGATCCAGTGGCCCTTGCATGCACAGTTGTCAAGTTTAAATTTGCTGTTTGTGTGGACTTAACACTTTGCTCTCCAAATGGGTAGGTTGTTCAAGTCAGACTTTTCCCCATAGAGCATTTCATATGGCATTTTCCTGTCTATTGCACACATAGCTGACCTATTCTTCACCCAGACAATATGTGGGAAAATGTTAAGGCCAGATGAACTCTGGTCTAACTCCAAAGCTACTCAGAGTTGTTAGATAGTTGGGATTCAGCTTCAGCAACTTAGAGTAGAGTGCTGCACCCTTGTTGAACTTGTTCAGTGATTTATCCCAGTATTTCAGAGAAGCAGACTATAAAGAAGGAGACAGGAGGCAACAGGAGTTAACCTAAGTTGATAACTGGCTAAGGTATATGACAGAAAACTATGGACTTATATATAGAGGAGTGGACATAGCATTAGTGACAGAGCTGTGAAGATGACTAAACTATAAGTAAGATAAAAGAAGAGAAACCAAGACCAGAGACCAGAGAACAGAAAGTATATAGCTGGAGCTATGTGAACACAGGATCAGAGATATCTATAAAGTGGAACTAGGACTAAATAAGAACAAGGAATTAACATAACTAGAATGTATGGATTAGTCTGGAGTTGAAGGTCTAAGTCTGAAGGGTTATGGCAGAAGTCTGGAAGTTAGAGGGTGTCATGAAGGTCTGGAGGAGTCTGGAGTGGAGTTGGATGTCATGCATATGACAGAGAGCTTCTCTCCACAATGTCTTTGGCAAACCACTTGCATATAAGACTATGCATACATGTTCAATGAGTGTTTGATTGAGTCATTCTGCAACTCCATTGTATTCTAGAGTATCATGAGTGGTGAGTTTTTGTTCTGTCCTATTACTTTTTAAGTGGCTATTGAACTTGTTGGACAGGTACTCTCCCCTGTGATTTAAATAAAGATGCTTGATTGAGATGCTGTGCTGAGTCTTTAACCAAGACTTGAACTTGAGATATGCTAGGAACATATTGGATTTTGCAAACATCAAGTTGACATGGGTATAGCATGTATGGTCATTCATGAATAAACTGTAGTAAGCACACCTTCCAGGCATGAGGACAGAAGATGGGCCTTAAACATCAGTATGTACTTCATTATCAAGTTTTGCTGAGCAAGCAGGTTCACAAGTTGTTCCAATAGGTTTCTGCATTGCTTTGCCATATTCACATGATGTGCACTGTTCCATCATAGTGTCTGGGCATAACTTGACACCTGTGATCATCCCCTTTGTGAACATCTCATAGATGGTTGCCATGCCAATGTGAGATAATTAGACATGCAGATCCTCCAAGATGAGTTCTTCATCCCTCTTGGCAGCCATAAAGTAGTTGCTTTGGGTTTGGTATAAGCCATTTATAATACTAACTTGTCCTAGTAGGTGTCACTCAGATTTGGGACCAAAAATCTGGCATGTTGTCCTATTGAAGATTGCTCAACAACCTGCCTGTATAAGATGGCTGATTAACATAAGGATTATATGCATACTTGACATATATAGCATGTCCTTCAAGATGATACACAAGCATGAGCTTCCATTGGACAGATAGATGGGTAGGTCTTCTTTTCCAATCACATCAAATGTTCCATTATCTGCTCTACAAATTGGCTTAGGTGGAATGGACACAAAGTTCAGGAAGCAATCATAAGATGGCAATAAGTGCTATGAAGCACCACTATCATAGAGTTTAGGAATGTCATAAGCACAGGATAGGAGAGAATGAATAGCATTATCCTTATTAGGCAATAATAGGGAAGCCAGTCATGCACAATCTGGTTGGTCAGAGTTTGTCACATTCATCATTGTATTTGCAGAGGCTGATGCATTTGCTTTTCCACCTCTTTCATTTTTAGATTTCTTTCCTTATGACTTTCATGTCTTGGAGGTCTAATTGGCTTTGCCACCACCCTCCTCCCAACAGTCATAACTTTTATGGCCTGGCCACCCACAGTTATGGCATTTGCCTGTGAACTTTGCCTTATGATAGTGGTCCTTCTTGAATACATCTGCTCTGAATGCTGCATTCTCAGTTGCTTTGGCCTTTGCCTTGCTTCTGTCTTGTAAAGTGAGTCAGTCATATTCCTTGATGACAATGTCCATCAAGTCATCACAACTGATGATTTGTTTCTATAGACACATCATTGAGGATGGGGAAGCCAATTCAGAATTATATGAGTATGGAAAAGACATATATATGATGTTGAACAAGTCTTTATCAGATACAGATCATCTGATCAATGCAAGTTCCTCATGTATAGCAACAATTTTATCTATATGCATGCATGTGTCCCCTCCTTTCTTGAGTTTGACTTCTCCTAGCTAATGTCAGAGTTTCACACCAACTACAATGGACTGCTGCTCAAAGAGAGTGCTAAGCATTTCATAGTACTCCTGAGTAGTATGCTTGTTGACAAGACAGATGAAGAGCATGTTTGGTAAGATATTCACAATGATATACTGAACCTTTACATCCTTCTCAAGTCAAGTCACTAGACTTTTGTTATAGTCTTTGACCTCTTTGGTCTTAGTATAAGTAGATGCCATCCATCCAGCTGGTCTCCTAGCTACTAGATCTATAGGCTTTGTCACTGTGCCATTAAGGAATCCACCAAGTCCCTGACTGATTGTGATGACTTGGAGTTGGACCTTCCAAGTGATCTACTCCTTACTGGATGTGTCAAGTTTGGGTAACTTTATCTCTTTCAACATAGTACTGGCCATAATGATAGATATATGCATGGTTTTCTATTCATGATTAGAGTGCAACAACAGAGCTCATAATCTATAGAAGTATACTCAGTACTGGACAGAGTCAGTTACTTTATATTGTACCTATAGAAGTATACTACAGGTCATAAATACAAGAGAAACAATATGTATAGGTGAGATCTTACCTCAGTACTAGATGGAGTCAGTTACTAAGGAAGATAGACATGTCATAGTTGAGAAGTCTATTATGATTATGTAATATGGGAATAATTGAGTCCATTTATAATACTACAACAATGTTATGTGTATATTAGAAGGTTCTCTTTATATGCCCCCACTCTTTTTCCTCCTTCCCAACATATACATTTCATGACTCACCTTTTGTCTTATATTCTCTCCAACATGTACTGAGGGGGACTTCTATTGTTCAATCTTACTCTGATGACTTACTTCTATACTCTAGTGCTAGTGGCCTTCCCTCTTAGGAAATATCTCCAAGCCACTAGTAATATTCTTCCCATGCATAGTATTCTTCTGTTTTAATTATTTAATCTATGCACTATCAGTTTACCCTACAAATAGGATCCTTGCATGTATTTGTACTCTAGCTTGTTCTATGCAATCTATGTGCTAGAACTTCTTCTCAGAACAGCCAGTCACCTTACCATCTTCTGAGTATTGTCCATTTTTAAACCTCAACTATCTCCTTAGGAGTTCTTCCCTCTCAGTAAAAGGGACTATTTTAGCAATCATAGTTTACCATTGCTGATCATCTATAGGAAGGGCTGTGTTGTCTACACCACTGCTAGGTTGTCTGCACATAGGGAGTGCCAAGACTAGCATTCATACAACAAGGAAGAGTTGCCATCTGGAAGCCATGCTGATTATGTCACTATCCATAGACCTGGATCTACACAGAAGTACCACTCATTATCAGAGATAGTTGCTGTTCTGTCTAGTTGTTTTAGTATGTTTGTGTTAGGTGCTGTCACACCATGACAAAAGAACAAGCTTGTCAAGTTATCCCTTGCTCTTCAGTAGAAGGGATCTCCCCATCAATATCCATCCTGTTGTACTGATCTCCTCAGAATCCCTCTGACTCAGAATCTAACACTGCACTCTGACCTGTTTATCACCCCCCTCAAATCCCACAGACCCAACCTTTACAAACTCCTATCAAACATCCCCCTATAGCCAGAAATTCAGTTCAAGTATCAGTCCCAGTCTCTGTGGCTGCTCTTATAACTATACTGCCAATAGTTGCTCATTCCAGGATTACTCCACCCCTCTGAGGACTTACTCCACCAGGATGACCCTCCATTTTTCCCAGACCACCAAGCCCTAACCACTGGCTTTTAGCCATCAAAGCTTACTTAGAGATCAATACACTGGTCTACACAATGGAAGCATTAAAGATTATGTTGTTACTAAATAAGATGAGCAAAGGGTGTAGTGTCTACTTTGCTGAAACATGGTATAGGACCATGGCTGAGAATCCAACTCTACTCAAGATGTTTAAGGAGATCTTAGATGACTTCATCAAGACATTCCTTTCTATAGATTTGAAACAGAAAGCCCATTATGCAGTGGTCAAACTGTGGTAGAATACCAAAGATGAACAAGGGTTCTCAAAATACATAGCCAACTTCCAATTAGAAGTAGCCAAGACTGCACTTGGAGATGCATCCCTAGTACTTATAGATGAATTTGCCTAAGAGTTAGACAAGGACTTAACCCAGATGATACTCTCTATAGAGAAGATATCCAAGACACTCAGCATGTGGGTACAAGTAGCTAGCAAGTTCCATGCACAGAAGGAGCAACTCCACTCTATCCATCACTAACAGAGGGGAGAATTGAGTGCATCATCCTTTATCTGCAGAGACTCAAATGTGATGGATGTGGACATGGTGAAGTTAACACCAGTACAATATGCAGATCATATTAGAAAGGGGCTATGCTTTATTTATCATAAAAAGGGATGTTCCACTTACAATCATCAATGCCTAGGAACCAACACCATCTATAAACCCCTTGCTACCCCTGCACCCTTTTCATCTCACAATCCATTCCACCCTGCTACAATCAGAACTACAGATACCACTAAAGATATGCTGTCCCAGTCCACACTCATCCAATATCTTAATATCCTTAGCACCACTAAGAATATCTCTTAGGAAAAAGTTCTATAAGTTCTTAAAACTGTATATGATGAAGAAGAAAGGGCCCAGATTAAGGGGGAAATCACAGAAGTGAAAGCAATCAACCTTCAGAATTTTTGAAGTAGAAGGATGCCTTGACATCTCCCCTTCCCTATACTATTGTGACTGTAATTGTATCTGATGCAAAGGCTCAATCAATGAGAATTCCTTTGACCATATGGTCAGATAAAATCATTGAAACCCAAGCCCTAGTGGACTGTGGAGCCATAGGGAACTTTATCCATCTCAGACTCATAATACAGAATAAACTACCCACCAGATAATTAAAACAAAAGATGGTAGCATAGAATGTAGATGGAAGCATCAACAACTCTGGGCTAGTTCAATTAGTCACCTGACTCCCCATTCAAATTGGAGACTGGGAAACCTTGGAAGACTTCCTGGGATGAGGAAAGAAAGATATAATTCTGGGACTATCTTGATTAAGGAAAATAAACCTGACCATAGATTGGAAAGCAGGGACTATGCAATTCTCTCTCTTAATGCTGACAGAAGATGACCTCCTCCCCCAAAGGTATATACTCCATTACCTCAAAATAGACCAAAATGCCTTGCTTAAATAAAAATATATCAAATGATGTCATCCATCTGTATACATCAATAAGACCACAATTGCCTCCAAGATAGCCCAGGACATTCCAAAAGAGGAGGTTACCCTATCTGCAGAGTTTGAAGAGTTTTCCACTGTGTTTTAAGAACCCTTGAAAGGTAAACTCCCACCAGTACAACCATTTGATCATGATATAGATTTAAAAGAAGAATTTTTTCCAAAAGTAGCCAAAGCCTACCCATTGAACCCCAAAGAGATTGATGCCTGTAGGAAGTTCATTGACAAATATTTAGTCTTAGAAAAGATTATACCATCTAAGTTCCCCCAAGCTGCACCCTTCTTTTTTGTACCAAAGAAAGATAGATTCCTACAACCATGCCAGGATTACCGATATCTCAATGAATTTACCATAGAGAATGCTGAAGAACTCTAAGTCCTGCTAAAAGCACCCAAGAGGTCTTCCTATAGGTCCTAGGGGTATGTGTATGTAGGGAGGGTGATAGGTTCACCTCAAAAAGGACTTGATATGAAGGAGAGTAGGATGGTAGAAGTCCTTAAGCCAAGAGCCAGCCAGGAGAACACTGGGGAGAGGTCTGGTGTATAAGACTAGAGGTCTGGTCTATTGTTAATGAAGTCAGTGGGCAGTAAGGTACATGTGGGGGAGTAGAATATAAGCAGAACAATCATAGTAGCAGTAATAGTAGGAGTAGATGGTCAGTATGCAGTTGGACAGTGGTAAGCAAATGGGAGTTGACTTTCCTAATCTCGCTACACTAGATTTACAGTTCTAGACATACCTGAGACTCTATATACAAAATTGGAAAGTTGGTGACAATTCTATATGAGACTACAAGTCCACATATAAGTCCAAAAACCAAATAATAAGAAGTGTTGATAGTCCAGTCTATGAGATCAAAGTTTGAGACCAACCATATAGTTCAATGTAAGCCCAAGTCTGAGTTGGTCTACATATAGGGTGATGGAAAGATATAAAGGACTATAAAAGAGCTAAGAACAGATGACAAAAACATGGAAAATAAAGGAATATAACTGTAGAGACACATTGGTCTCTATATCTGTGGGAACTTTGCTACTGACTGCCTCCTGTCAGACCAAGTGGCTGTGCATGTGATGCAGTGTGGAGTTCAAATTGAGGGAGTCATGACTCACCAATTTGTTATGCTAAGTCTTCCTTTGTCTCTCTCTCTCTACCACCACCACCATATTGTCATGGAAAGCTGAATTGCCCACAGCCAACAACTTGCCAATATAGGAGCTGTGCACTGCCACCAGCTCAAGGACCAATGGATGGTGACCATGACCAAACTGGACACTGAATCACAAGTGTAGTCAGATGATGCCAGCAACTTGCATGAAGAACAAGATGAATGGGTTATGTGGTTCCAGGCCATGCTGGTAAGTGATCACTGGAACTAGAGTGAGAGGTGGACTAATGTGCAGTACAGGATGAATGGGATGCTACAACCACCACTGTGGTCAATATTATGCTTGATATCAGTCTCCCAGATAAGGTTGTCAAGCATCTGAGGGTTATAGAATAGAAGGCCTATAAGTAGATCCACCACATCAACCTGGCTGTAGTGCCAGCTCAAGAGGAGGAAGAGGCTGCACCAGCCAAGGATGAGGGGAGTGCACAAGTCAAGGTTGAGGAGGAGTAGGGGGCATAAAGGACAGTAGGTCATGAGAGAACAGAGGGGGCATAGGGGTCTAGGATGACATCAGACATGATGTCTGTCATGTCATCTGGGCTAAAGGTATGAGATCACTGGATTGCATGTTGGCATGACTAATCTGATTACAGTGGGGGTATGAAGATAAGGCAGAGGAGGAGAAGACCACCATAGGAAAGAAGACCAGGATGACCTCATCCTTGTGGCCAGTCCAGAGAGAGCAGAAGGTATGGGCTGCCTGAAACCAGTGTGTCTAGGTGGGCTAGCAGTGCAGCAAGGGACCCAGTGCTACATGCCAGCCATACTATATGTACCAGGTCAAGTATTCCCTATTAGTGGAATGGTCCACATCCAGAAAGCAATCAGCTATGCTAATGAAAGATATGTAGAGATTAGACTGCATACAAGATATACTGATAGTTCCTTTGCAGCTGCCTAGAAGAAGGTGATATAGGGCTGCATGAAAACTGGATCAAGCAAGCAGGCTGCCATTCCCATATCCATCAAGGACATAGAGGAGGAGGCAGAGGAGGATGAGGCACTGACCCTAGTCAAGGATAAGGCCAAGGCCAAGGTGAAGACTAAGCATGTCATGCCTCCCAAGCCTAGGGAGTGCATTGGGCACATCAGAGTACTGTTGCAGTGGGCTAATACACTGCAGGCCTGGTTGTTCCAAATTTAGGCTGATACAAAAGCACTAGAGGTTAAGAAGGATGAGGCACTGTCCACCCTGTCCACCCTCATAAGCAAGCTGAGCATGATCCTGGACCCATAGTCATCATAGTCTACCCTGTAAATAGTCCTCTTTGTTTGTGGAATATCATGGCTGTTCTTTGCTTGAAGTTTGAAAGTCAAAGTAAGGTCTGAGAAATCTAAGGGGAAGTGAAAGGAAAAAGAAAATAAATAAGTTCTAAGCCTATGAGTGTTCAGCTCAGGTAGTATGCAAGATACCACTTGGCTTTTTGTCATCAGTCATCTTTCTTCATTTATGCCTACTGATCAGGTTGGGTATTGTGCTTTAGTGCAAGGTACTGCTCGACTTGTCTTTATTAGTCCTCTACCTTCATCTATATCTGCTGATCTTATCAGATATTAGTTTGGTCCATAGTAACAAAAGGATATGGTGTCTCAGTCATACAAATAAAGGGCAGAATATATATTTGGAGTCACAGGGAGATATAGAAAAGGAGAAACAGACTTTGTTTTTATATTTTGTATTTTTCATGATTTTATCTTTTGTTTTTAGTGTTTTATAAGATGGAGTAAGAGATAGTATATAAAGAAAGGAGAAAGAGAGTCTGTTGTTTAGATTTTTAGCTTTTTGATATATATCAGAGAGCACTAGTTGAAGCCCAGGGTAAAATAGAGAGCAAGAGAAATGGAGAGTATGAAGAGTAAGACCAAGGTCAAAAGACCTGGTTGTTAGAGTCTGACTTGATGTTGTTGGTCTCCAGAGTATCTTCCTTTGCCAGCCTGTCTAGGCTTTCATTGTAAAGACCAGTAAGGTCAGCAACAGAGATAATGGAGCTAAAGTGAGAATAGTAAGGGATTATGCAGAATACTGCATAGCACAGTCTAGAAACTGAGCCATTCAACTCTACCAATAGGTATGACCCTCTAGTAGTCTAGTGGAGGACTACCATAGGTCCAATATATCTAGGCTTTATCTTTCAGTTTAGTTCCTTCTCAATGCATGTATTATGCATAAGGACCAGACTTCCAGGATGAATATTGAAGTCCTTGATTCTATTTTTGAACATAGCTTTGAAATGCTTGATTGACTTGAAATGGGCTTTGGCTACCTGTTCCTGAATCATCTCCAGGTTTTTCTAATGCTTTTGAAGCTGTCAAAGCTTGCCAAGCAATCAGGTTGGACCGGATCAGCTGCTTGATTTTTGTAAGGGGGACAAGAAAAATAGCTTTAGTGAGGTCAAATGGAAAGAGGGGCTTGATGCCATGAGCCATAAAATAAGGAGAAAGACCAGTTGAGCAGGCAATGGTGACACACTTGGCCCAAAAGACTGAGTAAGCAGTTACATGCCAGCATAACTCTCCCTCAGAGGAACTTTTAATGATGGACTTCTAGACATCAAGATGACACTGTTCAACCACCCCATTTGCCTAGGAGTTGTGTAGGGATATGCAAATGTGGTGGATGCCATACCAGTTGACAAGGACCTCTAAAGATTGGAGAAAGGCAGAGCCATTGTCAGTAACAATCTCAGAGATAGGACCCCAATGACAGAGGAGGTCTTTGAAAATGAAGGTGGCTAGGACTGATCCTTTTTCAGACCTGAGCATACACCATTCTGGATAAGCAGTAAGAGTGTAGCATGCCTGTACAATGTAGCAATATCCACTGGAGCAAGATATCAGCATGATGTCAATATGAACTTTACAAAAGAGACTATCAACTATGGGAATGGTCAGGGATATATTAAAATGGGCAGTCTGTCAGACCTAACACTCATGACAGGTCTGTATAAATCATTTAATGTCTTCAACCAACATGGGCCACCAGAAGTGAAGGAGTAGACAGATCTGGACTATGAAGACACCCTTATATCTGAGATCATCATAAGCCTCTTTAATCAGTCCAAATCTCCAGTCTTTAGATATGACAAGCTGATGACAACCATGAGGCTCTCTATGTCAGAGGTAGTCATGAAGAATGAAGAAGTGAGTGGCTGAGACCATGAATGTGCAGAACTCTGCATTGGAGAGATGGTCAGAATGAACATGGATTTGTAGAAAGGAGTGGACGAGGTCAATGCATGCCTCCTTAGCCAAGGCCTTTGGAGATCAAGGAATAGAAGGAGAGTCTAGGACAGAGATCCCAGATAAAGAGGTAGAGAAGACTGACATGCAGATGAGCAGAGAATAAGGTGGGTTCAGTGACAAAAAGGAAAGATGATAGTCTGTGGAGAAAGAGACACCAGAGTACCATGGAGGTGAAGTACAGTCTATGGAGAGCTGGGGATTAGAGGTCGTAGAGGACAGAGGATGGTCTGCAGAGGAGCAGAGGTTATAGTATACAGACAGAGTAGGAACGTAGTCATTGGTGAAGGGCATAAACAGGGGTAGTGACCAGTCATTTAGGAGGATGACAGCAAATAATTATATGTTATCCAACCAGTCCTTGATGTCCCTGTCCTCTAAAGGATCTTTGCCAGATGGAGAATGCTGGGACAGACCATTGGGACCTGTGTGTCTGTCAGCTGGAATATGACAGAGATTAAAGTGAAAGAGGAGGATGCCCATGATCCACTAGTTGATGATTGCATTGGGCTGTAGATTAGAGTTATTGATCATTCCCTTGACATACTTGACATCCATTTCTATGATAAGGTTAGTAACTCCAAAGATAAAAACTTAAACTGATCAGAGTGCCTGAAACAGACCATACAACTCTAGCTTGGTCTGAAAGTATCAACTCTCAACCAGAATAAGGGGCATGGACTCAAAACAGTTAGAGCAGCACTTTCTGTCATCTCCCTCTCATAACAAGATAAAACTGACAATAATAACCAAGGTGTCAACTATAAGGACCACCTCCCAGCCAGACTCATAGTCCAAATGCTGAAGTGTGGAGGACTTCATGATCTTATCCTTAAGATGAGCCATGGCTTTGTGCTGGTCATCACCCCAATAAAAAGAAGCACTCTTCCTGGTCAACTGGACTAGTGGGCAGGCTATTGAAGTGAAATTACAGATGAAAATACAAACAACATCACAGATCCCTAAGAACCTGTAGACTTAGGTGAAGTTTTAACACTTGGGCCAGTCCTGTATCTTCTAGACCTTAGCCTCATGCAGAACTTATCTGTTAGCTATACATTTGTGACTAATGATCATAGTGTTGGGTGTAGCAAGGATGAACTTTTTGACAGATATGGTTGCATTGATATTCTGCAAGCACTGTAAAATGTAATGAACAATAACAAGATGATTCCAAATGAACTTTCTGATCTCTTGATTTTTGAGGATTATCTCATAGGACCCATCTGATCTTCTGTAGTGAGTTTACTTGGACTTTACTGGCAGGTCATCTACAAATGGCATGGTGTGATGGGGAATTTTGTCCTATAAAATGAAAGCCATATCAGCTTGGTAAATCTGGACTGCTATAGAGACTGGTGTGTCTCTATAGTTATATTCCTTTATTTTCCATATTTCTGTCATCCATTCTTAGCTCCTTTACAGTCCTTTATATCTTCCCATCACCCTATATGTAGACTGACCTGGACTTGAGCTTACATTGGAGTATATGGTCAGTCTTGAACTTTGGTCTCATAGACCAGACCATCAACACTTCTTATTATTTGATTTTTGGACTTACATATGGACTTGTAGTCTCACATAGAATTGTTATCAACTTTCCAATTTCATATATAGAGTCTCAGATATACCTGGGACCATAAATCTGATGTAGCAAGCTTAGGAAAGTCAGCTCCTGTTTGCTCACTATCATTTAACTGTACACCAACTATCCACCACTACCATTACCACCACCATTATTGTTCTACTCATATTCTACCACCCCACATATACCTTACCACCCACTGACTCTGTTAACAATAGACTGGACCTCTGATCTTATGTATTAGACCTCTCCCCAGTGTTCTTCTGACTGGCCCTTGACTTAAGGACTTCCACTATCCTATCCTAATATAACCCCTAGAACAACCTAAGAAACATGCTGAGGAAAGACACATATAGGAGCCATATTGGCATCTGGACAAGGACGTCTTTATCCAGAGGGGCACAACCTACACCCACTAATCTAGGGAAACACCCTGAGCTAGGGCTTGCTCTGTTATGGGAGAAACCCACAAGAGAACAAACTGAGGTTGCCCTCAGCTGTTCCAAGCTTTATATACCTTAGCATATATACATCATGTGATCTAGGTGACTACTCTAGCCACCGGAAACCCTAGACCCTTGTCATCACATGATACCCCCTATTCATAATGGACCATAGCTGGACTGTGCTTTACCCACCATTTTACATCCAGCTACATGCAGATCAGACATGGCATCAAGCCCTAAGATCTTCATATCTGCACTGTCCACACCCCAGATCTCTTACTTGTGCCAAACACCAGCAAGATCCATGGTAGGCAATTCATGACCTTTTGCAATTATGCCCTTGCAGCCGTAACATATCCTCCTTCACATTGAGTCTCTTTTGGGGTGAACCTATTGCTCTCCCTGCACACATATACCTCTAGGACCTATAGGAAGACCCCTTAGATGCTTTCAGCAGAACTTAGAGTTCTTCACTATATTAGTATGGCCCATAGGAAGAGTGGTAAGATAATGAGCACTGAGGGAACTGTTAAAGGTGGTTATATCTCAAGAGTTCATATAAAAAGGTCTCTGATCATAACTCACAAACATTCCATAGACTGCATATCCACTAAAGGACTTGGCTAGATGCTCTACAAACAGTGGGACTGAGGAGTTCCTAATAATGACAGCATTGAGTGGCTATAGATTGTGGACCAGACAGAGCATCTGGCCATTTTGCTTGAGCATATAGAACCAGTGAGACTAGTAAGCTGTAGTGGACAGCTCATATACTCCTGAAGCTATGTGGTCTTTAATAATCTGTATTGCCTGATCCCAAGCTTTTGGAGGGACAGGAATGTTACAAAGAACCCATGGAGTGTGGGATATGGTTGATATCTTGACTGGGGGGAAGTACCACTCATCAAGCTGACCTTGCTCAGATGGGATCCAAGCAAAGGCCTTCTCATGGTTAAGGACTATCCACTGGACTAATTTCAGTTCTTTGGGCCAAAGCCATTTTGCTGGGTGTCATATATCATAAGATACTATGTTGTTCCTTGTCACTTTAGGTGAGTGATGAACTTGTAACTTAGATATTCACCTCTCTGATCTGAGTGAAGGACTCAGACTTTTGCCTCAAGTTGATAGTCCACCCAGGCCTCAAAATTTTTATAGGTCAAGAACATGTTGCTTTTCTGATGGAGGGTGACTATGTATGTCAAGTGTAAATGATCATTTGTGAAGGTAATTGTTAAGTCCAGTCTACTTCAGGTATAACTCTGAAGGTTTGGAGTGTGGTCAAATAGAACTTGACTTCAGCTTATGTGCTACACTCTTGTCATTCCCATGTCCTGGATTTTGGAGGTTCAGAAGTCAAGGACTTAATTGCCAGAGATAGCAAAAGTCAAGCAGAGGTTAGAGGAGAGTTGTCAAGACTCAAGCAGAGAGGATTAGGAGTGAGGACTAAGTTGATATTTGAACTGAGGTATATACCAGCTAAAGTACAGTTTATATACTATGGAGTGGAGACAGATTGATAAGAAGTTACTACAGATGAGTAAGTCCTAAGTAAGATGAAGGAGGAGAAAGGTAGAAGCAATAGCTATGCTAATGAGTAAGACAGAGAAAAGAAAAGATGAAATGCTGGAGCTATGCTGGTACTGGCTCAGAAGTAGAACTAAGCTGAGCATGTAATCTAGAGAGAACAAGGGAAGGCATAAGAAGAACAGAGAAGATATTGTATATAGGAGGAGTGGAGGAGTAGAGTTGGACTTGGAGGTATGGAATATGACAGTATCCCCTTCTTAGACCTGAACCCCTGAAGGCCTGAGGACACTGTGGTATAAGTCAGAGTTTGGTTTAGAGTGGGAAATTTGGTGCAACTTTAAAATCCTGCACAATGTATGTTCTGCTTCTTTGCTTCATAACACCATGTCTGCAAATTTCAATGACATCAAAAACTAGGATGATGTATGGCTCATGGAGCAGGATGATGACCCTAACAACCTATTTGAGGCAAAGGTGGCTAAACAGAGGTGATGTATAAAGGCACATAAGAGAGTGGAGGAGTGACAAAGGCTTGAAGAGGAGCATTGCAAGGTGAAGGCAATGGCAGCAGAGGCAGCAGAGGCAGCATGTTGGGCAGCAGAAGATGAGGCTGTGAAACAACAGGTGTGTAGTGAGGATATCAGAGAGGGAACAGGACTGATACATGCCTAGGCTGAGAAAGTGTGTGTGCAACAGATATCATCTGTAGTGAAGGGGAAGGGCACCATGTGCCTGCAGTGCATACAGCACAGTATGGAGTGTGTGCACAGCACAGGAAGGTCCACCTCATGCTTGATCTACCAGAAAGCAAGGCAGATCTGCAAGGTACTAGAAGTGAGGCAGACCTGTACGGTATTAGAAGCAAGAGACATGTTGAAGTAGAGAAAATGAAGGGCAGAGGTGATTCCAGAGTAAGAATGGCCAAAGAAGAAGGTGTATTCCATCAAGTCTGACAAGGAGATGAAGGGAGACAGGGTCAGTGTGGAGACAGTGGAGGTCATGTGGGATCTAATGGTGGCCATTAGATCACAAAATAAATATATTACATACCTAGTGACCATCATTCAATAGCTTATGGACCTCAAAATCATGGAGTTGTCAGAGAGAGACAAGATGAGAGAGAAGGATATAGCAGAGGCAGGGAAGGAGCTGATGGAGTTGGAGAAAGAAGCCTTAGAGAGGGAAATAGAGAAGGTGGGCAAGAACATAGGGAGTGTTAAGGGGAGTGCCAAGGGTGATGCCAAGGGTGAGGTAGAGTAGTGTGTACATCCTCCTTTTTGTTGTAAATAGCAGTATCAATATAAACCAGGTCAACACATGGAGTAAGGACCAGGTTTGGATGGGTAGTGGAGGTGGAAGTCAGAGATTAACTCCATAGCATGACTGACTTCAGTGGCTAGTAGCCACAAAGTCTCTTTGTTGGTGCCTTTGTATCCTAGCCAGCAGACCAGATATAGAAGTTGATAACTTCATTGTCTCTGATCAATCTTTAAGTCAAAGACTTTAGCAATCTCATACTCAGACTTACTATCAACTTTGATCAGAGGTGGAGGAGGTTGTACTTAATTGGGGATGGAGTTAGAGGTGAAGAGCTCTATCTGGGAGACATGAAAGACTGAATGTACAGACTTCATTGTGTTGGGGAGATGGAGTATGAATGAGTGCATTTCTAGTTAGGCAATGATTTTATAGGAACCTAGATTTTTCTTAGAGAGTTTTTGAGATGGGTGCATGGATGGAAAGTACTTGGCCTTTATGAAGATCTGATCTCTGACTTTCAAGTCCAGAACTAGAATTCATTTGGTGTTGGCTGATCTTTGGTATCATTCTTGTGTATAAGCCATCTCTTCTTGAAGGAACTGATGGAGTAAGTCTAGATCTACAGAGTACTCCCAGGCTCTCACAGAGGTCAGATCATATTTAGAATATATGGTAATGTTCAGATGATACCCCTTATTAGTGAAGAATGGGAACACTAATACAACCCCTAGAATAATCCAAGGCAAGGCCAAGGAAAGACACATATAGGAGCCATGTAGATGTCTGGATGAGGACATTATTATCTAGAGAGGCACTATCTAATCCACTAACCTAGAAGAACACCCTAAGCTAGAGCTCACTCTGTTATAGAGGAAACCCATAAGAGAACAGACTGAGGTTGCCCTCAGCTGTCCCAAGCCTTATATACCTTAGCATATATACATCATGTGACCTAGACTACACTATAAGTAACCAACAACCCTATGCCCTGTCACCACATGATACCCTCTATTCATAATGGACCATAGCCAGACTGTGATCAACCCACCATCTTATACCTAGCTATATGTGGATCAGGCATGACATCAAGCCCTAAGACCTTCATATTCACACTGTCTGCACCCCAGATCCCATCTTATACTGACCACCGGCGAGATTCATTGCAGGCAATTCATGATCATTTGTAGTTATGCCCTTGTGGCCATAACAGACATACTGATCATAGCACTTGAAGCATTATTGTATGTGAACTCTGTGAGGGGTAGGAGTTTAAACCAGTTGTCTTGTTGGTAATTACAGTAGATCTGGAGATACTACTCCAGTGTCTGATTTATTTGTTCTATCTGACCATCTTCTTCCAGATGGTAACCAGAGGTGAAGTGGAGGCAGATGTCAAGTACCTTGCCAAGAGAGCAGAAGAAATGGAAGATGAACTTGGATCCTCTGTCAGAGGTAATGTGGGACAGAACTCTGTACTTGGAGAATATATGAAGGAGAAAGAGCTTTGTGAGCTCCAGGAAGGTGATGCTGTTGTGAGTGGGTATAAATATAGTATACATTTCTTGGACAGACAATCTATCACTACAAGTGTCATGGTAAAGCCAAAGGACACAAGGAGCTGCTTAATGAAATCCATGGAATGGAGTTCCACAGATGAGCAGAAATGGGGAGCTATTTAAGGAGACCATATGGCCTATGTCTGAGAATCTTCACATGGCCATAGAATGTATAGAAGGAGACATACTCCTTAATGAGTGTTCTAATTCTAGGCCAGATATATTCATGGCAAATTAATTCCAGCATTCTATTTTGTCCAAAGTGACCAGAGAGTGGGTGATTATGCTTGTACTGGAGTACATAGTGTTATGGCTGCAAGGGCATAACTGCAAAAGGTCATGAATCGCTGCAATGGATCCTGCTGGAGTTTGGTGTAAAGATGGGATCTGGGCATAGACAGTGCAGATATGAAGGTCTTAGGGCTTGATGCCATACCTGATCTGCATGTAGCTGGATGTAAGGCAGTGGATTGATCGCAGCATGGCTATGATCCATTATGAATAGGGGGCATCATGTGATGATGAGGATCTAGAGTTCCCGGTGACTACAGTAGTTGTCTAGATCACATGATGTATATATGCTAAGATATATAAAGCCTGGACAGCTGAGAGCAACCTCAGTCTGTTCTTTTGGGGGTTCCCCCTCATTAGAGCAAGTCCTAGCTCAGGGTGTTCCCTCAGGTTAGTGGGTTAGGTTGTGTCTCTCTGGCTATAGATGTTCTTGGCCAGATGCTAACACGGCTTCTATACATGTCTTTCCTCAGCAGTGTCCTTGGGTTGTTCTAGGGGTTGTATTACATAGAGGTATAGATCATCAGAGTTGGGGATGTAGATGCAATTGTCTAGGCAGAGGAGTCTGTCCATGTTTATAGTCCAATGGGAGCTAGAGGGTTCAGGGGCAGACATGTGAACAAAGGTCAGTAGGTTGGAAGGGAGTGCAGAGAGAATGTCATTGTGGAGGATCTCAACATTGAAAAGGGTACTCATGCAAAGCACCAGAGTTACAAGATAAGTAGCTCTAAGGAATGAAGTGAGCTGCTCTTGAGTGAACACTAGTCAGAAGTTGTGGGGGTTGACTTGAGCATAGTCTCTATCCCTCTTTTTGGGATAGATGTCCCAGTGTCTAGTGAGGGCATTAGGCTTGGCTCCAAGCTTTCTAGGGCAGAAGCAGATAATCAGATTGAATTGACAAAGAAACTCCGACCAGCAGGCTTGCTAGTAGATTAGAAGCTTGGTGGTGATAAAATATTCTAGATTCTTATGGTTAGTGATGATATCTATCAGAATAGTGGAGCTTTCTAAGTAATAGTGCCAAGTCTCAAAGGAGTCATGGATGGCTAGCAGCTCCTTATTGTGGATGTCATAGTTGAGCTCTGTAGAGATCAAGATGTGGGAGTAGTAGGTAATCAGATGTACATCTCCATCTGGGCATTAGAGGAAAAGAATTCCAGTAATGGTATAGTCAGAGGTGTTGGTCTCTATAATCATTAAAGCATCAGGTACCCAATGAGTAAGAATAGGAGCAGAGGTAAAAGCATCCTTCAGAATATGGAGGGCAGAGCAACAGAAGTCATCAAAGGACCATAGAATAGATTTATGGGTAAGGCAGGTTAAAGGAGTGGCAATATCAGAGTAATTATAGATGAAACAGCAATAGAAGTTCATGAAGCTGAGGAACAATTGGACATCTTTGACTTTATAGAGCTCAGACCAGTCTTGAATGGCTTTAACTTTGCCAGCAGACATGGTAAGTCCAGTGGGAGATAGCTGGTAACTAAGGTACTCTATGGAGTTGGTGCACCATTCACACTTCTCAGGCTTTGTATAGAAGCTGTGTTTGCAGAGTCTACAGAGAACTTCCCAGACATACTCTCAGTGGAAGGCTCTGTCTACAGAGTAGATCAGGATGTTGTCCAAGTAGACTATAATACAAATATCTAGAAGATCAGTAAAGATGGTATTCACAAACTGCTGGAAGGCTGTCAGAGCATTGGTGAGATCAAATGGTATGACAAGCCACTTGTAGGAGCTATAGTGCATGTGGAAGAATGTCTTCCATTCATCACTCTTGGCAATGTGGACCAGATGATATGTATGCCAGAGGTCAAGTCTAGTGTAGATCTTAGTGTGGCTTGGAGCATCTAGGAGATTGGAGATCCAGGGTAGCAGATAATTGTCTTTCTTCATGATCTTGTTAAGTTCTCAGAAGTCAATGCAGAGGCAGAGTGACCTGTCCTTCTTGCAGACAAAAAGGACTAGAGCAGCATGAGCAGAGGAAGAGGAATGGATAAAGCTGTTTGCTGAATGTTCATCAAGGAAGGCACAAAGGGTCTCAAGCTCAGATGACAATAGGGAGTAGGTGATGTCTAGGAGAGGGGATGCTCTCTCCTCCAGATTGATCTTTAGGTCATGCTCACAGTGGGTGGTGAGCTTGGACACTTTGATCTTACTGAAGATGTCCATGAACTCATGGAATTCTGGAGGTATGCCAGAGAGGTCAATGGACTTGAAGATAGGGGCAATGGAGTGGGCATTGCTTTTCTTGGGGCAAAGCTGTAGACTAAATTGGATGGAGTCCTTAAAGTGGCAGGCCAACATGAATGCAGGGGCGCTGATTATTGTGATGGACAGAACCTTGTGTTTAGAGAAATGTGATACATTAGAGAGTGGAGGGTCAGCTAGTGGAGATGAAGCCAGAGGCTGTGGAGATCAGCTTAAAGGTACTGGCACAGTCTGTTCTAATGCATGGAACAAGATACTACTCAAGATCCAATCGATCAACAGATTGTAGCAGATAAGCCAGTTATGTCCTAGAATAAAAGAACAGGATCTGTCTAGTAAAGTGACATAAAATATCATTGGAGTGATGTCATCAGTAGGGAAATGGATGGAGAGGTCAAGAACTTAAGTGATGGTGGAGTTCATGATTCCATCAAAGAGACAGAGTTAGAGTGGGGATATGGAGTAGGTTTGGAGATTGTATTTATTAATAAAATTGTTATTTATGAAACAATTGAAGGAGCTGAAGTCTACAAGCACAGAGAACAAAGGGATGTCATAGGAGATCAGAGAGATGGAGGGCATGAGTGACTTGGGATCTAAGAGAGGAGATGCATTGAGACATATCTCCTTTGATGCATGGCTAGGTTCAACACAACCTCTAGTCCATGTAAAGTCACAGAGGTCACACTCTATTTTTTTGCCTCCTTGGAAGAGACCTTTGGTTTGGCTTCTGGAGTGGTTGTGGTAGCAATGTGGCCTTTAGCTGCCCATAAGGTGGACTTTGGGCAGTTTTTTACTACATGGCCAGATTGGCCACAGAACATACATAGTTTGAGGTTAAAATGGCACTTGCATTCATTAGCTGTGAGCTTTTCATCTTTTCTGAGCTTGGACAAGAGCTCAGACTTGGGAGTGGCAGAGGTGGTGATAGCTTTTTCTTTGGACTCCAAGGAATCTTTGCTAGGCTTACTATCAGAGGATGTGACAGAGGGTGCAGATGCAGAGGATTTATTGGAGGTCTTTGTAGAGGACTGGTTGGAGGGCTTCACTTGGCAACTGATTTTGAACTTGCACTTCTAATAGCATGCATCAATGGAGTGGGTAAGGCTATAGAGTTCACTAAGAGTGGGGGGTTGTCAATGTGGGAGATTTTGTCTTTGATGTGATCTGGCAGCCCATTATAGAAATGGTACTGGAGGGCACCCTCTCCATAGCCTTAGACTTGTGAAGTGATCCAATTGAATTCTACCATATACTTGTTGATATGCTGACTATCTCTCATAGTCAGGTGGTATCATATCTCATAGATCCAAGTCCAACTCCACTTCTTCACAAACTTCTATGTATGATACCTTCTCTGTTCTCCTTATATCTTTCCTTGTTCTCTTTAGATTATGTTCTTGACTTAGTACTACTTCTGAACTGATACCAGCACAGCTCTGGCTTTCTGTCTTCTTTCCTTCTCCGTTTTACTCAGGACTTACTCATCTGCAGTAACTTCTTACCAATCTGCCTCTGCTCTATAGTATATAAAGTATACTTTAATTGTTATACACCTCAGTTCAAATATCAAATAGATTCAGCTCCTCTTCTGACCTCCACTTGAGTCCTAGACTCTCCTCTGACCTTTCTGCTCAACTTTGTTGCTAGTTAATGTCAAGTCTTAAACTCCATTCTGTAAATCTAGGACTGACTCCAACAAGGGTGCAGTACTCTACTCTGAGTTGCCAAAGCCAAAGTTCTACTAGCCTTGCCTAACTCTGCATGCTGTCTTGAAGTCAACCCTTAAAGTTGACCCAGTTTTAATAGTATATTCGAACTCCCACTTGTTAAGAGTCTTTAACCATGGCTACATGTGCCACTAGATCACACTCATATACCATGGGCACCAACCCTCCTGCATTTCCCAGATATAATCCTCTTTCCATTTTTGGAAGCAGTCGTCAAGGACCTAAACTCGTCGACCAATTCTGCAGCCTCTCTGCCCAATACACTCCTATGTCATCCACATCACATCTTCTGCCACTTACTCTAACTCCAGGAGCATGCATTGTTGAATTTGACAATGATAACCAAGACACCCAAGCTAGTCATCACTCTTTTGAAAGATCCTTCCACACACCACCTAATATTAATGATCCACCTAATTACCCAGAGGGCAATCCCTCCAACAGTGGCTTCTACCACCCCAGAGATGACCCCTTTAATGATAGATCAGACTTTCCCAAAGAAGACCCCCTCCCTTCTGACCCAGATGAGCAAGTCCCTCATGACATGCTTGCCCAATTGGCAACTGCCATTAATAACCTGGTGTGTTCCTCCCATCATCCCACCTCCAAGTCTACTCCATGCACCAAGGTCTGAGAATCAGATCAGTTTGACAGGACAGATCTTTGCAAACTCCATGTTTTCTTGATATAGTGCAAACTAAACTTCCAGGATCACCCCAAGGCCTTTGATACCAACAGAGCCAAAGTAACATTTGCTCAGTTATACTTGAAAGGGATGGCTCTGGAATGGTTCAAATCAGACCTACTCCTGATGAAAGATCTCATGCTCTGACCCATATGGACTGACAATTACAAGGAGTTTGTGCTTGAGCTTCAAATCAACTTCAGTCCACATGACCCTGTCAGAGATGCAGAACACCAGCTTGACCATCTCAATATGAAGGATGGTCAACACATCATCAAATACATCATGGAATTCAACCAGATTGCCTCGCAAGTCTGAGGTTATGGAGAAGGTGCCCTCCAACATCACTTCTACAATGGTCTCCTCAACTGAATCAAGGACAAGGTCTCCCACATCAGGAAGCCTTCGACTCTCTCTGAACTTCATCACCTCACCCAATCCATCGACACACACTATTGGAAGCACAAGTCAGAAATTAGCAGGCAGGTGAAACTCTTCACTAACATGTCATTCTCTACAAAGAGTAGCTCCAATAGGACAACATCCACCTCTATCTCCACCTCTGGCAGTAATGCCAAAGACTTCAAATCCAAGGCCAAGGCCACCACCTTCATGCCCAAGTCTGACCTCACCTCAAAACTGGGGAAGGATAGCAGACTCACTACCATAGAACAAAAGCATCACTTCAACAACAAGCTATGGATGTTTTGTAGCCAATCTGGCCACATGACCAAGGACTGCCCCAAGTCAACCTCTTGGGCATCCAAAGCTTGCATGGCTAAGACTGCCACTCCAGAAGCCAAATCAGAGATCTCCACTGAGGAGGCAAAAAAATAGGTAGCGACCTCTCAGACTCTGCACAGACTGGAGGTTGCATTGACCCTTCCCATGCACTCAAGGAGATCTGACTTAATGTGTCCACTCTCTTAGATCCCAAATCTCTTATGCCCTCCATTTCTTTAGCCTCCTATGATATGCCTCCATTTTCTGCATTGATAGACTCTGGATCCTCCAACTGCTATATAGATTCAACATTTATTAATAAATACAATCTTCAAATGTACTCCATTTCCCCACTACTCCTCTGACTCTTTAATGGAATATCCAATTCTACCATCACTCAAGCCATTGACCTCTTCATCTGATTTGCAACTGGTGATATCACTCTGATGACATTCTATGTCACTCCACTAGATGGCTCATGTTCCCTTGTCCTGGGACATAACTGGCTCACCCACTACAATCTATTGATTGACTGGGTCTTGAGCAGTATCACATTCTGCTCACCTGAACAACACATGCCAGCAACATCAAGCTCATCTCCAAAGCCACAGGATTCACTTCCTATGGCTGAACCTCCACCCTTTGATATACTGCATTTCTTTGATAAGAAGGCTCTGCCCATTTGTGTTCATCAGTGCTTCTGCCTTTACCTTTGTTTGTTGCCTTGAGGGCTTTACTGTGTTTAGCCTTCAGATCCACCCTAAGGAGAGCGACCTCCACTCTACTTCCACTGCTTCTACTTTCTCTGAAAAGGATAATCTCTCTGGTATTCTTCCAGAGTACCATGACTTCACAGACATGTTCAGCAAGAGCAAAGTCTCTGAGCTTCCCCCACACTGCAAGCATGACCTGAAAATCAATCTGGAAGAAAAAACCTCTCCTTTTCTAGATACCACCTACTCCCTCTCTGCCTCTGAGCTTGAGGCCCTCTGCACATTCCTTGACAAGCACCTAGCTTTAGAGTTCATCCACCCTTTCTCCTCCACTCATACCACTCCAGTCCTCTTCATCCACAAAAAGGATGGCACATTGCACCTTTGCATTGACTTCTGAGAACTCAACAAGATTACAAAAAAAGATCACTATCTGCTTCCTTATATCTCTGACCTTCTGAACACCCCAAGCCATGTTAAGATCTATACAAAAATCGACCTCTAACATACATACCATCTGGTCTATATCACAGAGGGAAATGAATGGAAGACTTCCTTCCACATGTGCTATGGCTTCTACAAATGGCTTGTTATACCATTTAGTCTAATCAATGCCCCTGCAGCATTCCAGTGATTCATCAATACCATCTTCATGGATCTGTTAGATGTTTATATAATAGTCTACTTGGACAACATTTTCATTTACTCCGCAGACAAAGCTACATATTACAAACATGTCCAAAAAGTCCTCCACAGGCTCTGCAAGCATGGGCTTTATGCCAAGCCTGAGAAGTGCAAATTCCATACTGACTTCACCGAGTACCTTGGGTACTGCCTCTCCCCCACAGGCCTTACCATATCCAAGGACAAGGTCAGTGCAATCCAAGACTGGCCCGAGCCTCATAAAATCAAGGATATCCAGTCCTTCCTTGGTTTTGCTAACTTCTACTAGCACTTTATTCACAATTACTCCGACATAGTCATTCATTTAACTTGCCTTACCCACAAGGGAGCTCTATGGAACTTCTCCAATGACTGTCGCTCTGCATTCCAGCACCTGAAGGTTGCCTTCACCTCTGCTTCAATCCTCACTCACTGGATCCCCAATACTCCACTCATAGTAGAAACCAACACTTCCAACTATGCCATCACTGGTATTCTCTATCTATTGTTCAGATGATGAGATCCACCCTATTACTTTCTATTCTTAGACATTGAATTCCCATGAGCTGAACTATGACACCTATGACAAGGAGCTTCTCGCCATCCATGAAGCATTCCAGCATTGATGGCACTACCTTGAAGGCTCTGCAACTCCAATCGACATCATTACAGACCATAAGAATTTGGAGTATTTTACTTCCTCTCACCTTCTTTCTTAATGGCAGGTCCACTGGTCCGAGTTCCTCTGCCAGTTCCACTTGGTCCTCTGTTTCCATCCCAAATGCTTAGGTGGTAAGTCTGATGCCCTCACTCGATGATGAAATGTCTATCCTAAAGAGGAGGATAGGGACTATACTTGCATCAACCCCCACAATTTCCGCCCCATCTTTACTCAGGAATAGCTTGTATTGTCCTTATGTGCTACTTATCTTGCAGATCCATTGCTCCACACAAGCACTGCATTTAATATCAAAGCTCTTCACAAAGACATCCTCTCTACACTTGTTTCTGACCTATTGGCCTCTGATTATCTGTCCTCCTCCAACTCCTCCAACTCTCATTGGAAGATTGACTCTGATGGTTTCCTTTGCCTAGACAACCGCATCTACATTTCTGATGCCAACAATCTCCAACTCCATGTCCTCTACTATAAGCATGATCATCTGCTTGCAGAACACTTTGGACAGAATTGGACCCTAGAACTAGTCCATCATGAATATATCTGACCTGGAGTCTGTACCTTTATAAAGGAATATGTTTCCTCCTGTACTGCCTGTTCACATGCTAAGGTTTCTAGACATAAGTCATATGATCTCCTCAAGCAGCTTTCAATCCCCAAAAGATCATGGAACTTGATCTCTATGGATTTTATTGAACAACTACCCCTGTCCTCCAGGCACACCACAATCCTAGTTGTCATCAACTGTCTGTCAAAACAATACATATTCATCCCTACTGATGATAAAGTGACCTCCCTGGAATTGGCCAAGTTGTTTCTTATCCATGTCTTCTCCAAACATGGAGTACTATCCCATATTACCTCCGACAGAGGTGCAGAATTTGTCTTCCACTTCTTCCAATCTCTAAGAAAAGCCCTTGACATCCATCCTCACTTTACCTCTAGATATCATCCAGAAGAAGACTGCCAAACAGAGCAAATAAACCAGATGCTAGAGTAGTATCTCCATATCTATTGTAACTACCAACAGGATAATTGGTCCAAACTCCTACCCCTAGCAGAGTTTGCCTACAATAATGCTCTGAACACTACCACCAGTGTCTTTCCATTTTTTGCCAATAAAGGCTATCACCCCAGTATCTCTATGCATCCTGAAAGGGATCTCACCTCCACTCATACCCACGAGTACTCTATCAACCTGAAGTCCCTTCACCAACTCCTCCATAAAGAGATGGCCCATGCCCAAGAGTATTATTAAGAGCCTGCAGATGCCAAGTGGATCCCAATGCTGGACTTCAAGACTGGTGACCAAGTATTCATCAAGGCAAAGTACTTTTGCTCCACCCAACCCTTGAAAAAGCTCTTCAAAAAGAACCTCAGACCCTATGAGATTATTGCTCAAGCCAGTACTCACTCCTTTATGCTCTGCCTTCCTAATAATATAAAATCTATCCATTCAGTATTCCATATTTCATAGCTAGAACCCTCTGTCCCAAACACCATCCTGAATTATATACAACCTCCTCCACCTCCGATCAAAGTCAATAGTGAACCTAAGTATGAGATAGCTGAAATTCTTGACTCAAAGATTGATTGGAGGCAATGGAGTTGTCAGCTCCTATACTTTATCTGCTGGTTAGGATATGAAGGGACCGACAAAGAAACCTCTTGACTACTAGCCACTGAGCTTAGTCATGCAATGGAGTTAATCTCTGACTTCCATCTCCACTATCTGTCCAAACCTGGCCCATACTCCACACATTGATCCAGACAACATTGATATAAAATTATCTACAACAAAGAGGAGGGTGAGAGCAGACTACTCTACCTCCCCTTCCACATCCTCCTCCACATCCTCCATCATACTGCCTGTCTCCCCCTCACCCACCATCTCTGTGTCCCTCTCTAAGGTCTCCCTCTCTAGCTTGGAGAGCTCCTTCCTTGCCTTTACCATATCCTCCATGAAGGCCTCATCTCTCTCTGACATCTCTGTGATCTTAAGGTCCACCAGTTGTTGGACAGTGGTCACAAGATACACAATGTGCTTATTTTGTGATCTGATGGCTGCTGTTAAGTCCTATAGGGCCTCTGCCACCTCCATGCTGACCCCGTCTCCCTTCACCCCCTTGTTGGACTCCACATCACATGCCTTCTTCTTTAGCCATTCTTGCTTTGGGACCTCCTCTGCTCTCTGTTTCCTTTGCTTTGACCTACCCCTTATACCCAGCACCTCACAGGTCTACCTCACCTTCTGGCAGATCAGATACAAGGTGGATTTCCCTATGCTAGGCATACACTCCACACTGTATTGTACACACCACAGACATATGGCACCCTTCCCCTTCACCACAAATGATGTCTACTATGCACACACCTTCTCAGCCTGAGCACATGTCAGTTCCGTTCCTACTCTAGTGGCTTTATCACACACCTTTTGTTTTGCAGCCTCTTCCTCTGCTACTGCCTCCAACTTGCAGCACTCCTCTTCAAGCTTCTATCACTCCTTCTCCTCCACCCTCTTGCATGCCTTCATGCATTGTCTCTGTTTGGCCACCTTCACTTCAAACAGATCATTGGGGTTGTCATCTTGCTCCATGAGCTATACATCATCCTAGTTTTTGATGTTGTTGAAGTTTGCAGACATGATGTTAAGAAGCAAAGGGACAGAACACACATCATGCAAAATTTAAAGTCATACTGCATTTAGCACTCCAAACCAAACTCCAACTTGTGCTGCAGTGTCCTCAGGGATTCAGGAATTCAGGCCTAAGAGGGGGATACTGTTATATTCTGCAGATCCAAGTCTAGCTCTACTCCTTCATAAACTCCTATGTATGATATCTTCTCTATTCTCCTTATGTCTTTCCTTGTTCTCTTTAGATTACATTCTCAGCTTAGTACTACTTCTGAGCTGGTACCAGCATAGCTCTAGCTTTCTGTCTTCTTTCCTTCTCTATCTTACTCAGGACTTACTCATCCACAGTAACTCCTTACCAATCTGCCTCCACTCCATAGTATATAAAGCATACTTTAATCATTGTACACCTCAGTTCAAATATCAAATAGATTCAGCTTCTCTTCTGACTTCTGCTTGAGTCCTAGACTCTCCTCTGACCTCTTTGCTTGACTTCATTGCTAGTCAATGTCAAGTCTTAAACTCCATTTCATAAATCCAGGACTGACTCCAACAAGAGTGCAGTGCTCCACTCTGAGTCACTAAAGTCAAAGTCCTACTAGCCTCACCCAACTCCACACGTAGTCTTGGAGTCAACTCTTGGAGTTGACCCAGTCTTAATAGGTGGTTGAGTTGATGTTTCACATCTCCACCAGGGTCATGCAGACCAAAATTAGTCTGAAGTTCAGAGATGAACTCCTTGTAGTCATCTATCCAGATAGTGCAGAGATTGAGGTCTTCCATTTGAAGGAGATCTGGTTCAAACCACTCAAGGACCATATCCTTCAAGCAGGATTGCATGAAGGTGACCTTGGCATAGTCACTTTGAAAAGCCTTGGGTCAGTTCTGAAAATTCAACTTACATTATACAAGAAAAGTCCAGAGTTTGCAGGGATCTGTCCCATCAAACTGATCTGGTTCTTGGACTTTAGTGTGAGTTGATGACTCAGAGGTACTGATATGATGGGAGAAGTGGGCTAGGCCTCAAATAGCACTAGCTAGCTAGATGAGGGTATTTCTTGAAACTGGCTAGTCCTCTAAATCCAATCAATTTTCATTAAATGAATTATTGTCACTAGGGAAGTCTGGGTCATCATCAGAGGGGTCACCTCCAGAAAACTCTGGGTCTTCCTCATTGCCTTGGTTGTTCAGAGGGGTATAGAACAAATGTTGGAAGTGATAACTGGGGTTTTCTGAGACATTATCAGAGAGTTCAATGAAATGTCTTTCTGGTATAGGGGAGTAGGGAGGTTAGCACACCTATGAGATCAATTGCATTGGGATATGGCAAGCTGAAAAGCTATGGAATTGATCTATGAGCTCCAGACCATAATGGCTACTCCTGAGTAGGGTCAGGAGATTAGATCTGGAAGCCAAGAGGTTGGCACCCATTGCACAAGTATGAGATCTGATATTCATGATTGATGTTTGTAAGTTATGGGTTATGGGAATGTGATAAGAGGGAGTTTGAATATACTGTTAAATTTGATCTACTCCAGATACAACTCTGAAGATCCAGAGTGTAGTCAAATGGAACTTGGCTTCAGCTTATATGTTGTGCCCTTGTTATTTCTGTGTCCCAAATTTGGAGGTTTGGAAGTCAAGGACTTAATTACTGGAGACAGCAAAAGTTGAGCAGAGGTCAGAGGAGAGTCATCAAGACTCAAGCAAAGGGAATCAGGAGTGAGGACTAAGTTGATATTTGAACTAAGGTGTACACCAGCTAAAGTACAGTTTATATACTATAAAGTGGAGACAGATTGGTAAGGAGTTACTACAGATGAGTAAGTTCTAAGTAAGATGGAGGAGGAGAAAGGTGGAAGCCATAGCTATGCTGATAAGTAAGACAGAGAAAAGAGAAGATAAAATGCTAGAGCTGTGCTAGTACCAGCTTGAAAGTAGAACTAAGCTAAGCACGTAATCTAGAGAGAACAAGGGAAGGTATAAGGAGAACAGAGAAGGTATTGTATATAGAAGGAGTAGAGGAGCAGAGTTGGACTTGGAGGTGTGGAATATGACAGTAATATAGTATTTTTTTCCCTTCAGCATCTTCACTAGCACTAGTCTCCAGATGTCAGTCCAAATGAGATCTCCAACCTCTTTACTCCATTCACCTTTGTAGACCTTAGTAATTTGGCTTCCATGTTGTCTTTATATAAATGTATGATTTGCAGAACAGGTCATTTGCTCTACTGTCCTCTAACTTAAGTCCTTTTGTTAGCCCATTTTCTATAATGCATCAGACTACAGAGGGGACAATGTGCCCATATCAGCAGTGTAGGTCTGTTATGGTTATACTTTCATTGGCAGCACTTATAGTCTCAGTCTCATATGTTACATGATATAGCCCTTTCTACATATGTGATATTTGTCCTATGACTTCACCTTCAATATCTCTAATGGCACAATATTCTTTAGCAAATGTGGTTGAAAGCCAAAGCTTATCAAGATAGCCAATTGATACTAGAGTATACCCAATCTCTGGTGAGTACAGTACTTTCTTTGACTTAATTCTGGACATGTCATACCCATTAAA
Source organism: Tylopilus cervinicoccineus (assembly GCA_038094635.1). Lineage (NCBI taxonomy): Eukaryota > Fungi > Basidiomycota > Agaricomycetes > Boletales > Boletaceae > Tylopilus > Tylopilus cervinicoccineus. The sequence continues at coordinate 2,775 of JBBPUK010000033.1, read as the reverse complement.
TACCTTGACAGCCATGTCACCAACTCCTGTTATGACAAACTTTTGTTAATTTGTGACTATAAAGGATTTGTTGGGAATGCTTATAAGATTTTCAAAACACTTACAATATAGAGAGATGTGCTGTATTGATCTAAAGTCATATAGCTCAGTCTGACAGGTTGTGGTACATCTGTTATTTGCTTTCATAATGATATCAAGGTCTTTAATAGGGCTGGCACAATTGATGGACTTGTCTTCAATTCTCAGTGCTTGATTTTTCTGACTTCAGGTCCCCTCAGATAAGTCATTATCAGCAATTAAGAACTGATTGTCCTTTTCTTTGTCATCTGACTCCATCTCTAATAGACCAGATATTGACTTGTCATTGCTAAAGTCATTACATACTCCAAAGACTTTGTTGTCAGAATTGCTATCACTTATTGCAGCATTGGTGGTACTAGTTATGGTTTGCTTTTTCTCCTTCTCAGTCTCTCTCTTTTTGTGAAAGATAGCTAAGTGCTTTGTAGAGCCATACTCCCAACACTTGGATGGTCCTCTCTTGCTATTCCCTCACTTGTCCTTGCCTTATCCCTCTGAGGTTCCAGACACTGACATGGCCTTGTCATGATCTCTATCCTTTGCATTACCCTTCAATAAGTACTTGACCTTTTGGTGATCAGCTTTTTTGATAATAATGAATATCGAGATATTTGACTCAAGCATCTTGACTGAGATGAACAGATGGACAGTGGTGAGTTGGCTAAATGTAAAGTTTGCTAATAGATTCACTAGAGACTTGATGATCATAGATCAATAGTTCTGATCATTAATATCAACACCAACAGTGGCTAGCTCTTCTCACTTTATCCAAAGTTCATCTAGGAACTGTCAGACATCTCCTTCCTTTGTCAGCCTAGAGTCAAGGAACTGCATATGTAGGGTGTACATGCTGTTTTCAGTATAATCTTCTGGGCCAATAGCTGTTTGGCCATTTGTTCATCCTTGGCCCACTTTACAATCTTGTCCTGTTGTTTGAGCATCATAGGGCTGGGGTAGCTCAGCTGCAGGGTAGTGCCATCTAGGTGATCCCACACACTAAGCAACAAAATCATTGCAATAACTAATCCTAATGTAGTGTGTGAAGTGCACTGCAAACACTTGTGAGAATTCCATCTAGCTTTAGTGACACTGAATATAGTAAATACTCTTGGCTACAAATCACTCACCAGGGTTATGTAATCTTACTCTGGTGGCTATCCCAATATCTCCACTTTAAGTCAGCTATGTTATTGCAACAGTTTTGTTGCTAATATTAAACATATCATAAACTAGTATGAAGTGTATTCTCCCTTGGCTTTGATTACCTCCTGAACATTCTGGGCATGCTTTCAATTAATCTCCAACACTCTGACACCTCTATCTTCTCCCACTCTGCCTGTACTCTCTTCCAAAGTTCAGTTATTTCCTTTGCTGGCTCTGAATACTCCACCAGCTTTCTCTTGAGAAGAAAATAGATGTTCTATGGGATTAAGGTCTGCAGATTGAGCTGGCCACACCATGACCTCAAACCCATGCTCAGAAAACCACTCCTTGGCTCTTTTGCTTGTATGCTTGGAGTCATTATCTTGCTGAAAGATAATATCATCCAGAGTTTTACCATAATACTTTAAAGTTTGCTGAAGTTTCTCCTTCATAATCTGTAGGTAGAGATTAGTGTCCATCCTACCATCAATCTTGCATGCCATTCCAACCTCTTCCCATGTCATACAACCCCACATTATTAAAGAGCCTCCCCCAAACTTTACTATTCCTTGCATCAATCTATCACTTAAGCCCTCTCCTGCTTTTTTTCATCTGAGCCAATCCTGTTGATTTTTGTTTTATCTTACCATATAACTTGCTTTGAATCCTCTACAGTGCAGTGTTGATGGCTTTCTGCAAAGTCCAGTCTAGCCTTCTTATAAGCAGTAGTAAGGCAAGGACATTTTTTCTTCACCACAGCCTTTATGCCTGCTTTTTTCAAGTGACAATGAATAGTCTGAGGAGAGATGGCATGGTTCTTGACATCCTGAAGAGTCTTGGTAATCTAGATAGCATTTTCAGCCTTTTCAGTTCCAATAAGACAAATAGCATGATATATGTTAGTAGGGATTATGAGGGTAGAGTGACCACCAGAGGACCTAGCCAGGTCAGAATGAAGTTTAGAGCAAATTCTACTGATTGCAGAGTGGTGGAAACCAGTAGAATCAGATATTTGATGAGTGAATTGACCCAAATCCAAAAAAGAAATGATTTAATTGGTTTGAGTAGTAGAAAGGGATTTCATGGTGGTGGAAGTGGATCAAGAGTGGTATTTTGGTTTATTTGTACTGTGGTGAATCTGTTATAGGTCACATGATGGATTGCTTATGTCAGAACACATCAAAACATATCAAACTGATATTTATTTAGATTCACAACAAAACTGTTGCAATAACATAGCTGACTTAAAGTGGAGATATTGGGATAGCCACCAGAGTAAGATCACATGACCCTGGTGAGTGATTTGTAGCCAAGAGTATTTACTATATTCAGTGTCACCAAAGCTAGATGGAATTCCCACAATTGTTTGCAGTGCACTTCACACACTGCATTAGGGTTAGTTATTGTAATGGTTTTGTTGCTTAGTGTACAGTGGCTCAAACAATTGTCCCAATGTTTGCATGTTTTGCACTAATGGCAATATTCCCAGACAACAACTAACCCTAACCCTAGACTGTTGGCATATGAAATAAAGATCCCATTCTAGGCTACAAG